>ML805242.1:78695-110370 GCA_009831015.1 Picea engelmannii
AAACCGATCAAGGTTCCTATTCTTGTTGGTGTAAAGTTATCTGCGGATCAGTGTCCCAAGACACATGAAGAGAAGGAGGACATGTATCGTGTTCCATATGCGAGTGCAGTTGGTAGTTTGATGTATGCAATGGTTTGTACTAGACCGGACATTGCACATGCAGTGGGAGTTTTGAGTAGGTATATGTCAAAACCAGGGAAGGAGTATTGGACAATAGTAAAAAGGGTTTTCAGGTATTTGCGTGGCACTGATAGTTATGGATTGTGATACAAAGGAAGACTGGGATTGGACAGAGTGGTGGATATACATGGCTTTGTGGATGCAGACCGGGGTGGAGATCTGTATCGTAGGAAATATATAAGTGGGTATGTGTTTAACCTGTTTGGAGGAGAAATAAGTTGGATGAGCAAAAGACAGGCTGTAGTGGCACTTTCAACTACATAAGATGAATACATGGAAGCCACTCATGCAAGTAAGGAAGAAATATGGTTACAAATATTGTGTTCAGGTATTGGGTTGGTACAAAACTTTGTAAGGATAGAGTGTGATAGTCAGAGTGCAATTTTTCTGGCGAAGAACCTGACTTATCATTCAAAGACAAAGCATATTGATATTCAATATCACTTTGTGAGAGACATGATTGAAGAAAAGAAAGTATCGATGATGAAGGTGGACACTTTGAAGAATGTTGTAGAATCATTAACAAAATCTGTGAGCACTGATAAGTTCTCTTGGAGTAGAGGATCCATGGGCAGTGCTGGCATGCATTGTTGATTATGTAACCCTATAACCCCTTGTATGGAAAGAAAACAACAAGTGGGAGAATGCTGGGTATGTGTTATATTATTTTCACGAGTAGTAGTGTTTGTGTGTTGCGTCGAGCGTGCAAGGGGGTTTGAGGGGGGTGAATGCCCCCTGCATGGGGTTTCGAGGGCAACACCCTCGAGAAATGTTTTTTTGCCTCAGGAAACGTATCACATATTTAGGTGGTTTTTCGACACATGGTTTCTTTGCCGATGGTTTTCTATTTCCGGTTAAGGAATTAGGGTTGTTGACTAATCAAGGTCATTGGGTTAGGGTTTTGGATGCTGTTGGCTCCTATATGTATATTGTATTGTAAACAATGTAACACAATGAAAATATAGAATATGTTGGTTTTCCCGATTTGGGTTTTCAGGGGAAAAAACTCTGTGTAATGTTTGTATTTGCCATTGTATCTTTTCTGTTCTTTTACTGAAATGTTTTTTGCAGTGAATATTGTACAAGGTTAAAATCTACATGAAGTACCCACCAACCACTTGTGCAGATTTTATGATATGATGTG
This sequence comes from Picea engelmannii, assembly GCA_009831015.1. Lineage (NCBI taxonomy): Eukaryota > Viridiplantae > Streptophyta > Pinopsida > Pinales > Pinaceae > Picea > Picea engelmannii. The sequence continues at coordinate 80,020 of ML805242.1, forward strand.
CTCATGCATTGGGTTATATTTATTTTATGACATGCATATTATTCTTTCTTGGGTTTAATGTTAATTGCATGTAATTTAATGATGTCTAATACCATTTCTTAATAGATTCTACTAGCCCTAAATACAAATTAGCAGTTGTGGAAATATTGTAGAAATATTGCAAAAAATATAGAAATAAGAAAAAGTTTTGAAAGAACCCTGAGTGGTACCAAGTTACCTATGTGATGTCATAAAGTTAGGGGAGGAAAGTGTTAATGTACCTACAAATCCCTTAAACTTCTTGGAGTTGAGAGCTCAAGGATATTTTTGAAGAAGAAAAAAATCCTAAGGTTGAAATTACAAAAAATGAAAGTCCCTAATCCTAAGGCTCTAGCAAGCATGAAACTTCAAACAAGATTGGAATAATGTAAACATTTTATATATCACTATGTACTAACTATATACATAATATTAAAATAGGGGGATAATTATCAAGATTGATGAAGTATCCAAAAAAATAAAATAAAGTGGATGAGTGATCAATTTGGACCATCACCAAATGATAAAAGACAAAGTAAAAAATATATAAGTTTCTAAATATAATCACTTACCCAAACTATGTAGAAATTATCCAATTAGCATGCCTTGACTCAAAACCCAACACCCCATTAGGTTGATTGATTTATAAGGAGAGGGTAGTAATTGTAGGGTGAATTTCATGATTGTCAAGGTCAACTAGAAGTCATGATATTGAGAATCTTCGCTAGTGTCAAATTAGGTTTTTTGAAAGTGAAAATGTGAAGGGGGCACCATTGTCTAAATCTCTTTTAAAGTACATTTATGAAAAAATGTTCACTAAGCTAAATTTCACTATCAATATTGAACTCTAGTGCTCTAATTTCAATCATAATTGCTAGATGGGTACCCTGATTTGGATACCATGTATAAATTTAAGGTTTACACATACATATGTGGTGAAAAAAGATAAAATGATATCCTCTTATTGTTTATGCATCATGAATATCTCTCACACTCCTATACATATCTCTCACACTTCTTTATAGTATTTCTTGTTACAATTTAAGACTTTGAGGTTATTTTTTATGGTGAGGAGTGTTAGATACAAAACAAGGGAAATAGTTGCAAAGCAGCTAGTCCCTTCCTAGAAGCATGTTCTTTAGCATGAGAAACCACCTTATATCATCAAGCGGTGTATGTGTACATAATTCTTTGAATTGCTCAAATGGATATTTAATGCATTTTTAATCCTAGATGACAATAACATTTGATAAACAAGAGCAAGAAATCAATCTTACGAAGCAAGAACTAGTTTGCACCTTTATTTCTTACGATAGGCTGACCACTATTTCAAATAAGGGGAAATAGTCATCTGCATATCCGAGGGGCAATTAAGTGGCCAGATCAAAACAACAACATGCATCTTATTTACCATTTTTTGTTTGTTTCTTGATCGATAGTGAAAAACTTGGGGTATTGTAACCTTGGGTAAAAATGTAAAGACAAAAGGTAAAACTTGATAATCAATGAGGAATAATATAATCCGATTAGATTGTTGATCTGGCCATCAATATCTTATAATAATTGTCTTGTATGCACCATTATAGTTGCATTCTCCTTTGCCAAAATATCATTCGATGGAAAGCTGTCTAAAAACTTCTTCAAAACTTATATAACAAGAGAAAGAATCCATTAACAGAGAAAAAAAGAATGAGAGTGTGAGGGAAGAAAATCCAATGCAAATTATATATCAAATTTAGTTTTTATTAGTATGAAACAAGGAAGGAGATTGAAATACTGATTTTGTAGGTAATGACAGGAGATTGAAATAGATGGATACATATTTTTTTGTAACATAAAAAGGAAGATGGAAAACTTTGTTGTTAATTTAAATACAAAGAAATAGAGAGCATTCCCCAAAAAACAACTACATGGATATACACATAACAGATAGAGTCTATGGTACTTGTCCACTTTATTTATTGTTTTATATTTTTATAAAGAATATAATTTTATGCAATTGCTTTTTGTTTGTATGATAGTTTTTCAAAAGAGGTATATACCTGTAGCATTCAATGGTTGTACATGCATAACATTGCCAATAATTATTATAGTGAAAACTCAAGGGAATCTAGGGCATGTTGCGAGGCATATTTTATTCTTTCATGCCTCCTTGATCATAGGAAATTGTGTGATTTGACTGCCACTTGATGGTATGATATGTATGTAGCATCTCATAACTGTACTATGTCGTTCTATATAAACAATATATCACATGTGTTGGTGGCCACCTTCCACACAATGTCTATACACCATTTCTATATCAACAAGATATCACATGTGTTGGTGGCCACCTTCCACACAATGTATATACACCATTTTGACCTTGTAGATTGCACCCCATTAATGGTTCATGATTGGTAACGATGTAGGTTTTGAGGGGTCTTAAGATAAGCGTGTTGTGCAAATTTTTTCATATCTTCTCTATGCATTCGACGCTCTGGCCACAGTGCAACTTTTATAGGGCTCCCTATGTTGCTTGATTATTTCTTGATATGTTTCCTTCACTTTCCTTAAGGTAGAGAAAGGATTAGAAAAACTTCAAGGTATTTGTCCTAAGTTGAAATATATAAGACTTGGTACAATGGATTTTTATAGCCAAGTTGTCGAGGTAATAGAACAATTCTCCATCGTTAGAGGGCCGAACGACTTAAATAGTAATGTCCAAATTTTATAAAGTATGAGTTGGGAAGAAAAGTGGAAAGCATGGAGATATTCTTCCTTACAATCGTAGACAAGTTAATTATCCCATAAGAGCACGAAGCATTGTACAAAAGGTGTGTGGATGAGACTATCACGAAGTACATATAACTCAGGCCCAAAAACACTTCAAGAGTGGATAACGTATTGTTCGATGACCAATTATTTCTATGACGTGAACTGTCGCTTCATTTATAATTTTACCAAAGAGTACTATAGCTCAGGCCCAAACACAGTGGTTTATGATTCTACCACAAGTACATATAGCTCATTCCCAATAAACACTTTAAATGTGGGTAAAGTACCTTTAACGACTAGTTATTTCCATGATGTAATTTTAAGAGATAATAATGTACCTTGCATAGAAGTGAATAGGAAGATGGGAATTGGTTCCCTCCTACATGTAGTGGGAAATATAGATATAAAAGGAAGGCTCTGAGGCTTCAGATTGTCATAATATTCTATAAACATTTGTAGTTTAAAGATGACGATGACTATCCATAAAATGAGAACATTTCTCCTTGAGACAACGTTAGTGATTCTCATTGCAGTGGTGATGATCATGAGTTTTCCTTGTGTGTTTGCGAAATATTGCAGACAGTAAGAAGGCAAAGTGCTCTGGACTAGAGGTTTGTGCTATATCAAATGGAGATGGTGCAGTAACACGTAGGCCCATTGGAGGAAGGATTTCCAAAGCCAATGTGGAGGAGTAGGTTCAACCTCCACCCCCACCCCTAGCAGACAAGGAGTTGCATCTATCATAACTGAAAACATTTTCAATGAGCTATTGTAGCATAGAAACAACGTCGATTGTAAGGCCACATGATTCTACTCCTATGGTGCCTTCATTGCAGTTGCCAATGATTTCCTCAGATTTGGCACCACCGACGATATCGATACTTGTAAAAGAGAGATCATTTCTTTCTTTGGCCAAACCTCCCATGAAACCACTGATAATATTTACACCTCTATTATTTGATATTTCTTTCTATAATCTCACTAAGTTTTATGCCTCATTTGGGAAGAAATATTGTTGAACATGCAGATGGTCGATATCCCCAGATGGCCCATATGCATGGGACTACTACTTCAAAGAGGAGCAAGGAAATCTGTAACATACCCAACCACCCAAAGGTCGGGCTACGCCACTTAAATAGGCTACAACACACCCAACCACCCAAAGGATAGGCACGATGTAGTCCCAAGACTCAGTTCTCTGATCTCTAATTCAAAAACAAAGGACTTCTCAACAATGCTAGAAGCATGCACACCACATGCATAAGACAAGATCCATGTCATAGCATAAACTAGATAAACAACATGCCATGCACAACAAATAACCAACAGACATGAGAATTATAATACATATCTCAGAGATAATTAAATACACAACGAAATACATTAAATAAAAAACACAAAGAGCACTTATATTTTCAATTAAACGTTCACCAACTAGTTGCAGACCAAGGACGTTCCTCCCAACCATAGACGTTTTTGTTCATTTACTCTCAGCAGCAGGTCACCCCCAAGCCAGGGATATGAATCCACAAGGACGAGTCCTAGGCTAAGTCTAAATACATAGTAGTTGGCTAAGTAGCTCTCAGGTTTCCCAACCTCAGAGCAATCCTAATTTCCATCTCTTTTTCCCCCTCAGCCTGCACAACCCCAATAAATGAACACCTTTCTCTTCCATGCAGTCCCTGAAGTTGTTCCATTTCTCTCCAGGGCTCCAGTGCTACTAGTCATGAAATATCCCTATTGGAAATTCCAAGGAATCTTAGTTGTGGATAGTTCCATCCGAAATACCATCAAGTTCATGCACACAAGCATCCATTCCCTCCTGGAATGATATGTAAATCATTACATCCATTCAACGATGGCTCTCCTCTTCCTTCCATTCATTTCCATGCTCAACCCAAGAGAACACGAACTAGTAGTAGTGAGTGAAGAGGAAGAAGAACAAGTGAACCAGTGAGAAGAGGACAAACCAAGGGAAGAACAACCCCAAAACAACCCCCAAGGGATGTTTAAATAATTACATGAAGACAAGAGCCACATGGCCTCCCTCCCAAGAAGCTCATGTAACACCCTCTTCTCCATAAAATCAATTATGGGTAAATAAAATAATAATAACAAGACTTATCCCCTCAAGCACCCTATCTCGTTTGTCCTTGTCAGTAATGCAACCAACGGTTTATTTTTGTAATGTATAGGAAGTGTTACATTTCCTAGGTACTCTGGCCTCTTTTCAACTTTACCGGCTCACCAGCCTAAGTCATATTTACATAATACATTATAGTTTATAAGGGTTAGAACTGGGATGTTACATCCCCTTCCCCTTATTTTGGCATTGTCCTCAGTGAACAACACTATTCCAATGTTATTAACATTACAATTCCAGGCCCTCTGGCCTTAATTCACAAAGGCAATCCAACCCAATCTTATATACATAGGCACTCTGGACTAAAACATGTATGCATAGGCATTCCGACCCAAAACATGTATGATGATCTTCAGAATTTATATTTCTGGCAACAATTCCAACCAACAATCTCTCCTTCCCTCTCAACCCTGCACAACCCAAATAAATGAACCCCTTTCTCTGCCAAGCAATCCCTCAAGCCGTTCCACTTCTCCCCGACTTCAATGCACTCGGCTAGGAAGTTTCAGAGTTGTGGGTTCCAGAACTCCAATTGTAGCAATTCCATTGGACTTTCTTCCTTCCATGCCTTTGTCATTTAGTTTCTCCAACATCACCTTATTTTCTCTCATAGTCTGGTACTTTTATAGATCTTCAACATTCATCGTTTTCCTACAATATTTTAAATTAGCGAGCATGTCAGTTCAAAATTTGTGCATAAAATTCTCATTCTTTCTCATATTGTAAGAGTAAATTTTCATAATCCAATACAATACTTATTTGTGCAGTTCATGGATCTGCATCTATATGGTTGTCTCGTTAACTTGGATCACTATTTTCCTTGACGTACCCATTGTGTGCATGACCCCAATCAAGAGATATCAAAGTCTCCTCTTCCTTGTGGTCACTCACTTTCTAGGCCCTGGCTCAAGCATCCCCTTTTCTGCTATGTAGTCCCTCAGGCGATCCATCTTTCCTGACCAAGGTTCTCTTGCACAAGAAGTTTTCTAGGGACACATGGTTCTCATGTCACAAAAGTATCCTTTTCCATGCTTTCCATCTTGCATATCCAACATCTCATCTGTATTATACACATATAGGCATCATGAGATATCATTATAACCATTTCAAACATAAATGTCAAATATGTTTTATACAGGAAAATAATTTTTTTCAAGAATGATCTTTCTGCTCATAATGGTTGGCTCTGCAACTAAATATATCAGTCTTCCTTATGGGCTTACATCCCTACCATATCCAAGACCATTATACCTGCAATTTCTTCAATTTACATTCAGCCAAAACAATTCATCAATAATTATCAAATCATAATTCCCAAAACTGTTTTTTATAGGAAAAATAAAACTTCTAGACATGAGCTTCTGCTCATAACAATTTGGCTCTTGCAGCAATAGGCATTGTTCTTCTTTATGGGCTTACAACACTGCCATATCCCAGACCCCTTTCATCCTGCAATTTCAACATTCCTCAACCAAACAAATTGTCAATATCTCATGTACAAGATATATATTTTCATGGCAATGATTCAAAACAAAATCACAAAGTGCTCTTAGAATTGTTTACAACTATAATCAATTACTTCTATTAATCCAACTATCAATTAGAATGAAATCATCATTACATGCACATGTATTATCAGTCACGCAGACTTTTCATAATGCAATAGTTAATAAGATAACAATCAATGTGTCAATACCCATGGTCACATCTACACAATGCATCCATGCATTGACTACATAATACCACATAACTATGTCATGTATTCCACCATGATGATTTGGAAGGTCTGGCCAATGATTCAACACATCATCCACACACTTCCTACTTCTTGCCTAAATATTTGGTTACCTTCATTTTCCACCCAAACACAACACCAAGAATATAATCCTTAAGTGCTCTTCAGTGTTGACAAAGAGGTTGCAATCCAAACATCAGATATATAGTAGATACTATCGATCACTCACATAGCGCTATAACTCTTCCATATGCAACCATATTATGGTCTCACACATGACTAGCTCTATGGATATTCATTGTTATATAAGGAGTATGTCTCCTGAATTACTTGGTTATGATCCCATAATCAATCATAACATAATATGCAACTAACATTTTATCTAAGTGCATTCTAGCATCAACAACACTTACACACTCTGGGCCTTCAGCCATTACATATCAATTTAAATATTGAAAATTAACTGAGGGAATCCTTACCTCAATCCCCTTCAACATGTATGCATCAACGAAAACTAAATACATACATGTCTGGTTGTTACCAACCTACTTGTTGTTGTCTGACCAAATGATATTTGTTTAAGCTCACAGACTTCCCCCTTCATCATTTTGATCACCATTCCTACCATCCTCATGGGTCTTCACCTCAATGGAAATTATAAGAAACAACAACATCCACATATTTAACCCCACTGTATCATTTTTCCTGAATACCTAATCTATCCTTAATCATACTCAAACATTATTTCATAATTACAGACTATTCTAAGTTCACCAACAGGTTATATGCATATCCAAGCATGTACATATGAAAAATTACACATCTATATGCACCAAGAATTTACTGTCAGCATGCCTACTAATGCATATGCAATTTAACTTCATTGTATGCTTCATGCACTCTAGTGCATTTTTGTTTCAATTCACTTATTTATTTATCTATTTCTGTTGTAGTTGGTTGTCCTTGAATTCCTTTAGATCCTTGATTCCTTGTGTGCTCCCATTCTTCTCATCTTCACTATGGTTCCTTGGGTCTGAACACTTTTCCAGTCACGTTCCACCTAGCCATTCTTTCCCACTTAGTACCATTCCCCAATGGAAATCCATTTTCATTCAGTGCCACTTTTGAAGTGAGAGAGCATCCCAATTCCTCTGCATTGGAATCTTGCTTCCACAGTGAATTCTGATTTAAGATTTTAGACAATAGATAAGTCATATCTAACAAATCCTTCCTTGGAACTCTATGCTTGACACATAGAGATTATTCACACACTACCTCTTTCCTTCCACATCAAGTTTGCAACTGTCCACACATCTCTACCTTTAAGGCTATGGAGCTTTTCTTTTCCTTTCTATGCCCATTAATGACATTATTCACCTGCTAGCTTCATGTCCCATGTGAGGATTCTTTCTTTTGTAGTACCTCATCCAACTTTTGTAAGCAAAGTCATGCCTCCATGACCCTAATATCTTATCCTATTCTTGAATTGATCTGGTTATACCTCTAATCTTGATAAACCTGCAAGCAACCATCTTGTTAGAGCTATACATATCATAGAAAAATTGTCAATTAAATTTGCAGGTACCTTTTCATTTAAGTGATAATATTATTCTTTAATTAATATCATTTTTCCTTTTTATATGAATTAACTCTTTTTTAATCATGACTGTGTGTTGGTTCTTTTTCCTTCATGAGTTGATATCAGACATGGATCGACTCATTATATCATACTCATGCTTATGTTGTGTTCTCAGTTCACAAACAGATCATATTTTGACCCTTTATCAATTCCCTGTATTATTCTAGTGTTAACTCTCTGTCGAATTAAATCTTTATGAGACAATTCCTTCAAACCATTACATATGACCAGATATGCAAAACCATGGGATTATTGATTTGAGCATTGCCTCTTCTTTTCCCTTTGTTTCTTAATGCAGACCCCCTTCTCCTAAGGTTGTGCGGCCTCCCGGTCAAGGGTCTTCAATCCCGAGCCGAATTGGCTCTCTGAAACCTTGATGGTTTCGTTCTGTATCTAAACACAGGCCCTTCTAGCTTTCTAGCACAGGTCCAATGGCCCCCACGACCTTCTCCTTTTCCCTTGCAAAAAATATCAGAGTTGGCACTAGATCCTTTTTCTCTTGGTACCTCCTTAGATGTGACCTTAGGCTATGACCTCACACAGACGCGCGATTACGACCACACTCAAAGGTGGTTTGGAACCAAACTACTTTTTTCCCTGCAATTCACCTCAAGCCACCACGTGTCATTTTTCCAAAACCATGGTCTCGATTGCAGCCCGCTCTCGACTTCGCAAAGCCCGACCACCTCCCGTCCTTGCAATGCGAGGTGACCGTTGAACTCGTGATCTTGATGGTGCTTCTAAATGGATGACCGATATCTACCTCTTGGGAACCAACAGTTCAGATTTACCTCTCCCAGATCGACGGTTGTGGTCGTTTCAAAATTCCAGACTTTAGAATTATCAAATCTCAAACTTTACTTCCCTCGAGATACACAGAATTCTTCCACGTGTCCTTTTGAATCGAGCGATGGGTAATTACTTCGGATGATCCGAAGATCGATGTTTACTTCGGGTCCTTACCCAGAATCCACAACTTCATGCCACCTATTCTCTGGATCTGACGGTTCAGGTCTACTTCAGACAATTCGACAGTCGACGTTTACTTCGGGTCCTTACCCAAAATCCACATCTTCACACCACCTGTTCTCTTGATCTGACGGTTCAGGTCTACTTTGGACGATCCGACAGTCGACATTTACTTCGGATCTCCGGCTCTCTGGGCTTTGGGAATTTCAATTCTCAACTAAAAACTCTTCGAGTAATTTCTCCGGAGTCCACGATCCGTCACCGTGTAGCGAAATATTGTAAGAGAACACATGGTCCAATTAGGTGGGTGAAACATGTCACGTCCTATATGAAATTTCAATCATCCGCATGCTCAAAACTTATTGACATGTGATGCACATCCCATGTGTCTACGTCATCCTCGGTGAAGTCCACAAGCCACATCACTTCAGAAATTCTGGGGTCCACATCACCTCCTGGTGATGTCATCGTGCCCCACCACTTCATCTCTTCAGGCTTTGGGACTTTGAGAGTTTCCACACTAGCACACTTCCAATTCTCTCAAACTCTGATTTCCCAAACCGGCTAAACTGTCACCATGTGTCTCCCTTATCGGATGACCCATATTAACCCTAGACTTTAGGACTTCGGAAGTTACCACTGCAAGGATCAACGAATGCAATTCCTTTGGGCCTTTGGACTTCGGAAAACTCAAACTTCAATTTTTTTCCAAAATGTTTTTATCTGAAGCTCACAATCTACTGACACGTGTTTCCCACGGATCGACGACTACGATTTCTTCGGGTCTTCGTACTTCAGAGAAATCAACTCTCAACCTTCTCTTTTCCCCGAAGTGCATGGATTTCTACCACGTGTCCTCCTAGATTGGACGACTGCGATTCACTTTGAATCTTTAGGGTCTGGAAATCTCAATTCTCAACTTCTCCTTGCTCGCCTTTTCCTGGAGTGCTTTCACCCGGAGCACATGATCGGTTGACGCGTGTCCTCATATAGATTGACGATCCCTAGCTACTTCTTCTCTTTAGAGGTTCATCGCTCAAGTACTAACATGTCACATCACTACATGCCTTTCAATTTGCGGGGGCACACATCGACAGTTTTGAGTAACACGCTTTTCACTCCGCAATTATCTTGATGCTTACACATAACCCCTTGGTGAAACCGTGGTTTGGATTGCGGGACCACCTTGGGAAATTATCTCCCATGTAACTTGGTTCCCCGCAATGCCTCATGTCCATTGATCTCTCTCTCCCATGGGGTCCGATGGTTGTGACCTTAAACCTTACTTCCTTTACATCAAATAACCCATGCTCACCTGTCCTCTGATCCAATGATCTTAGATCTCTCCTGATCCTATAGTGGCGATCGCTCCTGAATTCGAAGGGGGATGATCATGATCCTTTGAACCCCTTAAGACTGATCTCTGATGATCTAACTCCTGCGTAGATTCTACAACGCCATTCCTCTTGAGCTTTTCAACTTCAAGGTCAGAATTTGATCTCAACCACGAGACTCTGACCAATAGACCTGGCCCATATCGGCCCGATGTTTCAACCAGAAGCTTTGATACCAATCTGTAACATACCCGACCACCCAGAGGCTGGGCTACGCCACTTAAACAGGTTGCAATACACCCAACCACCCGCAAGCTAGGCATGCTGCAGTCCCAAGACTCAAATCTATGATCTCGAATTTGAAAACAAAGGACTTTTGAACAATGTTAGAAGCATGCACACCACATGCATAAGATAAGGTCCATGTCACAGCATAAAAGAGATAAACAATGTGCCATGCACAAAAAATAACCAGTAGATAGGCACATTAGAATACATATCTCAGAGATAATTAAATACACAGTGGAATACATAAAACATAAAACATAGAGATCACTTATATTTGCAAGTAAACATTCACCAAATGGCTGCAAACCAAGGATGTTCTTCCCAACCATAGACACTGTTGTTCATTTAATCTCAACAACAGGTCACCCTTGAGCCAGGGCTATGAATCCACAAGGATGGGTCTCAGGCCAAGTCTAAATACACAGTAGTTGGCTAAGTAGATCTCAGGTTTCCCAACCTCACAACAATCCTAATTTCCATCTCTCTTTTCCCCTCAGCCTGCACAACCCCAAGAAATGAACACCTTTCTTTGTCATGCAGTCCCTGAGGTTGTTCCATTTCTCTCCAAGGCTCCAGTGCTACTGGTTAGAAAATCTCCCTACTGGAAATTCCAAGGTATCTTAGCTGTGGACAATTCCATCCGAACTGCCATCAAGTTCATGCACACAGGCATCCATTCCCTCCTAGAATGATCAATAAATCATTACAACCATTCAACGATGTCTCTCCTCTTCTTTCCATTCGTTTCCATGCTCAGCCCAAGAGCATATGAACTAGAAGTGGTGAGTCAAGAGGAAGAAGAACAAGTGAAAGAGTGAGAAGAGGATGAACCAAGGGAATAACGACCCCAAAACAACCCTCAAGGGATGTTTAAATAATTACACGAAGACAAGAGTCACATGGCCTCCCTCCCAAGAAGCTCATGTAACCCCCTCTTCTCCATAAAATCAATTATGGGTAAATAAAATAATAATAACAAGACTTAGCTCGTCAAGCCCCCTCTCTCGTGGAATCATAGCCCGCTATCTCTTTTGTCCTTGTTAGTCGTGCAACCGACGGTGTATTTTATTAATGTATAGGAAGTGTTACATTTACTAGGCACTCTAGCCCCTTTTCAACTTTACCAACTCACCAACCTAAGTCATATTTACATAAAACATTATAGTTTATAAAGGTTAGAACCAGGATGTTACAAAATCCTCCTACCAAGTATTGTCGGGCATGCTCCCAATGGTTCTGTGCATATGGAAAGAGATACTATTGACGAGGACCCATGAAAATTTCATGGTGATATATCTATTTTCTATGGAATTTTGTAGGCACACTAAAAACCTAACCGAGTGAAGCTTAAGCCTCCTAATGTTATTATTACTTTACTTTGTGATTATCATGAATTACAACTATGGAGCGATCAAGATTGCACTCAGATTCAAGGACATAAACAACCCGAAAATTGTTGCTAGTGATCCCACAGTCTCTTTTAAGATGACGATGTGGTTCTGGATGACATCCCAACCCCCAAATTATTCCTGCCATGACGTGATTAGAGGAGGATGGAGTCCGTCTAGAAACAATAGTGCTGCAAATAGAATGATGAGATATGGAATAGTGACTAACATCATCAACGATGGAGTGGAGTGTGATAATGGCAATAATCGATATTTAGATTTTAGAGATAGGGATAGAGATGAAGAAAGTGATAGAGATGAATATTCTTATAAGCGTGATTCAGAAGTTTGTGATCGTGATTCAAGGTCTGATGTTCATGAGAGAAAGGAAAAACCCAATGATCATAATTATGATCCATATCCATCCCCAACTTCTTTTATAGAATTCTTACCAATTGCTTCAAATGCTTGTCATCATTTCTAGTGGTGGATCCTCCATGCACGCTGTTGAGTGGAACTTGCAACCTTGTCTTTCCCAAAAATTTGCAACCTTACGCTTTCCAAAAAATTGCAATAGCAGATCATTTAACGGTACGTGGACATTTATAATATTTTTCAAATTATTTATTTAAAAAATATTTTTGAAGTCTGACAATGTTTTAAATCAAACTCTCATACACTAGGGACAATCAGGTCCCGTCAGAATGGTTGGACCAATCGATAATTTAAATGTAGGAATTTAAAATATTTCATAAATATTTTTAGTGTTAACAATAAATTTAATGGGTGTATTTACAAAACTTTGGAATATTGTTCAAGAGAGTGGTTAACTAATATGAATGCTATAGTCCCTAGCGAGGAAGGGACTAATAAAGCTATGGAAACATAGTGGTTTCCAAAAGGTGGAGAAAACGGGCTATATATAGGTTGGATGCAATGCAAGTAACTTTTGATTCTTTAGGGGTTGTGGATATATAAACAAATATTTTGTTGTATGAAAAGTGGTAGTTTAATTTTTTTTTTTTACATTCATCTTTTATATAAAGATGAATTCTTTCTAGTCTCTTGCAAGAGAAATTACATAATGTAGTATGTAACGGTTACGTCAGTTATGTTGTAAGAAATACCATAGAAATAATTTTGATTTAAGAAACGCTTCGAGGGTTAGTTAAGTGTTGGAGTTGACTCACATTGATTTAGGTGGAGTGATGCAAGAACATCGTCAGCAATACATAAGTGGAGGAGAGCTAGGCGCACTGGTGCACATTTTGAAGAAATTTAAATTTTGAAGAATGTGCATCACACAAATATTTTGAAAAGAGATTGTAATTAAAAAACATCTTAAATGTTGTAGAGTTGGATGGTTCATGAAGACATCGAAGAATGTATTTTCTTTTAATGTAGTTGAGTGCAGTACAGATTCAATGTGTTGGATCTGATATGCCCGTCACAAATATTTATTGTAATAAATATAAGTAGTTGATAGATTTTAATTCGATAGGATAGCTTTAGAGTAGTTGGAGGGAAGAGCTCGAAGAGCCCTCTTGTATAAAGCTTTGTATTGTTTCCCAGTAGAGGTCCAAATTTTTTGTTGTTGGCACCCTATTTATCGAAAGTTATCGCCATTGTAGTTGAGAACTGAGAACTACCGAGAAGCAATGTTTGAACATATGTACATTTCAGTTGAATGAATATAACAGAGGAGCATTGTCCCAAACATATGGTTTTGATGCATCTATCTGAATGAATCAATGGTAGAGTTTCTGTTTATTTGGAATTCTATGTTATTTCTTGTTCTTGTGTTTATGTATGTATTTACATAGCTAGATGTATAAGTTTATGAAGGTTTAGATAAGTTTCAATTGTTTCTCTTCTACGAGCAAGTGCAAGAGTCCATAGTGTCCGCAAGGAGTGCGTTAACAGAGTCTGTTTCGACTCATATGCTTAGAAGCGATAACGTGAATCTTATAGGTGCAAGGAGTGCATAATATCCACAAGGAGTGCGTGACAGAGTCTTCTGACTTAGAATCTTAGGAGGAGTAGTTGAAATTGTCCACAAAGAGGCTGGATTGCAGAGGAGAACCTGTTGCAAGGTGTGCACAGGCTGAAATTCGACTAAGTGTCGAAAAGAGTATTCTAAGAAGGAAAGATTTTGAGGAAGAACAAGCTCAGGAAGGAGAATGATGAGAAATATTCTAAGGAAGGAATCCTTTGAGGTTTCCTAGATTCAGTAAAGCAAGATATGTACAGGAGGGATTGGAATCATTCCAAGCCGTTAGATCTTGGAGGAGTTTCCCGAAGGTTAGTCGTGAGGTATTTTGGAGATCAGAGTTTGGGACACTTTGAATCATTGCAAGTGAGATCACTGAAGTCGTGAGGTGAATCTTAACCATTGGTTGTGAGGAGACACATGGAAACAGATTAAGGAGTCCAGAAGTTAGGGGTCTGGAGGAAGTAAGTGTGGAGTGGGTGAAGTTTCACGAAGCCCCGAAACCCAAAGCTTAGCTAGACCATCATATCTAGGGAAACACATGGAAGAGACCCATGATTTCAGAGGAAGTTGTTTTGGAAGGAAACAGGATAAGAGATTGTAGTATTGTCAGAGCCCGAAGTGGTTAAGGGTGGGTCCGAGGTCATAGCCCATGGTCACATAGCAGAGAAAGAGTCTAGCACAAGACTAGTACTCATGAATTGATGTCACCAAGAGTCAAAGAGTGGAGTTGCAAGTAGTATGAACTTATACATGACGTCAAGGGGACCTGTGTGAGTGTATAATTTTCTTGGGGTCTGTTGAAGGCCCAAAGAGCCAGTTCGGTTTGAAGAGTTTGAAGATCCAAGGTCGGGAGGTCGCAGAATCCCCAGGAGAGAAGGGGGTCGTGCACATCAAGTGGTCTCATATCATATACATAATTGAATTTTGTAGGTAAAGGAGACAGGGAAGTAGGCTGATATCGACGAGTGGTATCAGATACACCAGCACAATGCTGCCCAGGAGACGTGTAGATTCGCCTATAGCAAATAGAGTTATGGAAAGGGAGATGAGAGAAATCAGAGCAAGGCTAGATGCCATGGAAATAACACAAAGAAGAGCACCTAATGCTGGAGACGTCAACGATGCAGAAAATGAATAAGTGGAAGTCAAAGAAGTTGTAGTGGGGGATGTTGCGGAAGAGCGCTTGCTGAAAGAAGTGGTTAAGTTGAGAGCTAGAGAAAAGATAGACATCCCAATGTATGAAGGTAATTTAGATGTTTAATAATTGCTTGATTGTATATGATTAATGGACAAGTATTTCGACTATGAAGATGTCGATGAAGAGAAAAAGGTAAAACATGTTTTCACTGGGTTGAAAGGACATGCAACATTGTGGTGGGATGAACTGTAGGTTGACAGGAGAAGCAAAGGAAAACAAAAGATTAAGAGTTGGGATCGAATGGTAGCCAAGCTAAAGGATAAATTCATACCCAAGTACTACCATATAAATATGTTCAGGAGGTTACAAAACCTAAGACAGAAAGGAATGACTGTGAAGGAGTACATAAATGAGTTCTACAGACTGAACATCATTGATGGAAAAAAAGAGAGATAGGAGGAAAAATTTCCAAGGTACATCAACAGCCTGAGATATGAAATACATGAAAAAATCAACATGATGACAGTAAGGATAGTGGAGGATGCATACCAGATTGCATTGAAAGTAGAGGAGAAGTTGGCCAGGAAGAAGAGTAAACAAACAGAGGTAGAAGCTTGAACAAAGGTAAGGGATTTTCCCATGACAAGACACAAAAGCCCAAAGGTGAGGCAGAGAAACCACATAGTCACTCTGAGAGAGGAGGAAGTTCCCGAGGAAGGCAGAGTGGTGGTAGAAATTCTTTTCCTAGAGGAAGAGGAAGAAGTAGAGGAGGCGAGATAAAGTGTTATACCTATGGAAAGGTAGGACATATGTCTTGGTAATGTCCCGAGAAGGAGGTGAAGCTCACATTTCGGAAGAACAGAAGAGAGATGTTGAGCCATAAGGCGCAAAATATGGGAGATATTTGATGATGAAGAAAGTTCTCTTAAAACTAGAGCCAGAGGTTGAGAGGCCGGTACAGAGGAACAATTTGTTTAGGACAACTTGCAAGAATAAAGACAGAGTATGCAAGGCGATAATTGATAGTTGGAGCACTGATAAATTAGTATCCATAGAGATGGTGGAGAAGTTATAGCTAGAGACGAATATACATCCAACACCATATAAAGTCTCATGGTTGCAGAAGGGTCATCAGGTAACACTCACTAAACAATGCCTGGTTGAATTTAAAATAGGAGGATATGAGATTAAATCCTATGCGATGTGATTCCCATGGATGTATGCCATGTTTTGTTGGGAAGACCATGGCAGTATGACATGAATTCCATTCATGATGGGTGAATAAATACTTATACCTTGGAGAAGAATGGTAGGACACATATGTTGCTGCCAATTGAAGAGAAGAAAGTAAAGGGAGAATCCAACACAAGTATACTTCTCATGAGTGGGAAGGAAATCCTAAGTGAAGTTAAGAAAGAATGAGAGATGCAGTTTTTTGTAGTGAGGAAGCTGAAAGTTATCCTTAGAAGTACTTCTATGGAGGATTTGCCCGAGGAAATCCAAGAGTTGTTAGATAATTTTGCTGACATAGTAGTGGATGAGTCGCCAATCTCATTTCCACCTATCAGAAGTATCATCCATCATATTGATTTGATACCAGGAGCAAGCCTGTCGAACAAAGCAACGTACAGACAGACACCTCAAGAGAATGAGGAGGTGAAAAGACAGGTTCACGATTTGTTAAACAAAGGTTTGGTCAAAGAAAGATTGAGTCCATGCGCAATACAAACTGTGTTGAGTCCGAAGAAGGATGGAGTATGGAGAATGTGTACATATTCAAGGGCCATCAATAAGATCACCATTAGGTACAAATTTCCATTTTGAAGGAGGGATGACTTAATGGATTTTTTGAGTGAAGCAAACTATTTTTCAAAAATAGATTTGAAAAGTGGATATCACCAAATAAGGATGAGAGAAGGTGATGAGTGGAAGACAACCTTCAAGACAAACGGGGGATTGTATGAATGGCTTGTTATACCATTTGGCTTAACAAATGCCCCGAGTAATTTTATGAGATTGATGAATGAAGTGTTGAAGGATTTTATTGGCAAGTTTGTGATCGTATATCTGGATGATATACTGGCCTTCAATAAAAATGAAGAAGAGCATATAAGGCACTTAACATTAGTAATGAAGAGGTTGCAATGGGAGAAGTTGTTGATAAATTTAAAGAAGTCCTCTTCCATGAAGACACAACTCATTTATTTGGGTTTTGTGATCTCTTCGAATGAATTAAAGATGGATCCCGAGAAGGTGAAAGAAATCATAGAATCGTCGTCGCCGAGGAGTATATTTGAGGTAAGAAGCTTCCATGGATTAGCAAGCTTGTACAGGAAGCTGATCAGAAATTTTAGTGAGATTGGCGCACAAATGATGGATATAGTGAAGAAAAGACATAAGTCTTTCAAATGGATAGAAGAGGCTGAGAAGAGCTTCAACATATTGAAGGAGAAGATAATGGAACAACCGATTCTGGTATTACCATATTTTGGAAAGACATTTTAGGTGAGATGTGATGCGAGTGGAGTTGCAATTGGAGTGGTCTTATGCCAAGATAATAGTCTTGTTGCGTATTTCAGTGAGAAGTTGAACGATGCCAAGAGAAAATACTCCACATATGATAAATAATTCTATGCCATAATTCAATCCTTGAAGAAATGGAGGCACCATCTCGTTCTGAAGGAGTTTGTTTTGTATAGCGATAATCAGGCTTTACAATTCATAACCATACAAGAGAAGTTAAACTAGAGACATGCCAAATGGATAGAGTTTATGCAAAATTTCACTTTTTTCATTAAACATATTTCTGGTAATGCTAATAAGGTTGTTGATGCATTGAGCAAGAGATGTCTAATTCTACAGAAATTTCGACTAAAGACCTTGGGGTTCAACCACCTTAAGGAAATGTATCATAATGACCCAGATTTCAAGGAGGCATATGAAACATGTGTGAATCCTGTGCTCAGATAGAGAATCCAGTGGGATGAATATCTAATTCAAGATGGGTTGATGTTCAAAGGATGCGAGTTGTGCATACCAAGGTGTTTGATGAGGGAGAATTTGTTGAAGTAAAATCATAGTGGAGGTCTAGCCGGGCATTTCGGCCATGACAAAACATTTGCACAGTTGAACGGTTCATATTATTGGCCAGGTATGAGAGCAGAGGTGAAAAGGTTTGTGAACAAATGTAATATTTTCCAGTATGCAAAGGGAAAGAAGAAAAATATTGGGTTTTATCAACCATTGCCTATTCCAGAGAGGCCTTGGGATGAAATAAGCATGGATTTTGTGTTAGGATTTCCAAGGACACAAAGAGGAAGTGATTCAATATTTGTGGTAATTGATAGATTTTCAAAGATGTCACACTTTATCCCATGCCATAAGACTAGTGATGCAATGCACATTGCTAACTTGTTTTTCAAGGAAATTGTAAGACTCCATGGATTGCCCATGAGTATTGTTTTAGATAGGGATACCAAATTTGTTGGTCATTTCTGGAGAACATGGTGGAAGAAGATGGGGATGGAACTATCCTTTAGTTTTGGATATCACCCTCAAACAAATAGACAGAATGAGGTGGTGAATTGAAGTTTAGGAGATTTGTTGAGGAGTTTGGTCACTGAACAAAATAGCAAGTGGGACTAGATTTTAGCACAAGCAGAGTTTACATACAGTGAATAAGTGAACAGAAGTACCGGAAAGAGCCCCTTTCAAATAGTGTATGGAATAAATTTCAGGGGAGTGTTAGAGTTGATAGATTTGGAGAAAACATAATTTAGGAGTGTTGGAGACGAAGACTCCGCTACACAAATGTAGGAACTTCATAATCAAATCAAGAAGCAGTTGAAGAAGAGCAACAATGAATACAAACACAGAAATGATCAACATAGGAGGAAACTTCAATTTGAAGTTGGAGATCAATTACTAGCACATCTTAGGAAGGAGAGGTTCCCAAGAGGAACATATAATAAGCTAAATTTGAAAAATATAGGACTGTGCAAAATCCTAAGAAAATTTGGTGAGAATGCTTATGAGATAGAGCTGCCATAAGATGTGGGTATATCGCCCATATTCAACATTGCAGACCTATATCCCTACAGGGAAGATGGAACCGGAGGATCCAAAGATCGAAGGAATATCCAGTGGAAAAATAAGATGCCTGTAGAAGAGAAGCCGTAGATGGAGTAGATCATAGATCGACGAATTGGTAAGAAGACTCGAAGGAAAACATATTTTGAATATTTGGTAAAGTGGAAAGGATGACAAGTAGAAGATGCCAGTTGTGTAAGTGAAGAGGAAATCCAGAAGCATGGAAGGTCAGTGCAGGAGCTCATGGACGAGAGTCCATGATTTTTTCAGCCAAAGGAGTATGATGCAGGAGCATCGTCAGCAAAGCATAAGCGAAGGATAGCTAGGTGCACTAGCACACATTTTGAAGAAATTTAAATTTTGAAGAATGTGTATCACGCAAATATTTTGAAAAGAGATTGTAATTAAAGAACATCTTAAATGATGTAGAGATGGATGGTTCATGAAGACATTGGAGAATTTATTTTCTTTTAATGTAGTTGAGTGAAGTATAGATTCGATATGTTCAATCTCATCTGTCTGTCACGAATATTTATTGTAATAAATATAAGTAGTTGATAGCTTTTAATTCGATAGGATAGATTTAGAGTAGTTGGAGGGAAGATATCGAGTAGCCCTCTTGTATAAAGCTTTGTATTGTTTGAACTCTAGTTATCAAGATTTATCGCCATTGTAGCTGAGAACTGAGAACTACCGAGAAGCAGTGTTTGAACATATGTACATTTCAGTTGAATGAATATAACATAGTAGCATTGTCCCAAATGTATGGTGTTGATGCATCTATCTGAATGAATGAATGGTAGATTTTTTGTTTATTTGGAATTCTCTGTTATTTCTTTTTCTTGTGTTTATGTATGCATCTACATAGCTAGATGTATAAGTTTATGAAGCTTTAAATAAGTTTCAATTGTTTCTCTTCTATGAGAAAGTGCAAGTGTGCATAGTGTCCGCAAAGAGTGTGTTGACGAAGTCTATTTTGACTCATAAGCTCAGAAGAGATAACATGAATCTTATAGGTGTAAGGAGTGCATAGTGTCCACAAGGAGTGCGTGACATATTCTTCTGACTCAGAGTCTCAGGAGGAGTAGCTAAAATGGTCCACGAAGAGGATGGATTGAAAAGGAGAACCTGTTGTAAGGTGTGCACAGGCTGAAATTCGACTAAGTGTCGAAAAGAGTATTCTAATAAGGAAAGAGGTCAAGGAAGAACAAGCTCAGGAAGGAGGACGACGAGAAATATTCTAAGAAAGGAATCCTTTGAGGTTTCCCAGATTCAGTAAAGCAATATCCGTCTAGGAAGGATTGGAATCATTCCAGACCATAAGATCTGGGAGGAGTTGCCCAAAGGTTAGTCATGAGCTATTTTGGAGATTGGAATTCAGGACACTTTGAATCATTGAAAGGTGAGATCGCCGAAGTCGTGAACTCACGAGGTGAATCTTAACCATTGGTTGTGAGGAGACACATGGCGATAGATTAAGGAGTCCAGAAGTTAGGGGTCCGGAGGAAGTAAGTGTGGAGTGGGTGAATTTTCGCGAAGATGCAAAAATCGTAGCGTAGCTAGACCATCAGATCCAGGGAAACACATGGCAAAGACCCATGAGTTCAGAGGAAGTTGTTTCGGAAGGAAACTGAGGAGGAGATTACAGTATTGTCAGAGCCTGAAGCGGCGAAGGGTTGGCTCGAGGTCATAGCCCGTGGTCACATAGTGGAGAAAGAGTCTAGCGCAAGAGTAGTACTCATGAATCGATGTCTCCAAGTGTCGAAGAGTGGAGTTGTAAGTAGTCCAAACTTACACGCGATGTCAAGGGGACCTGTGTGAGTTTATAATTTGCTCGGGGTCTTTTGAAGGCCCGAAGAACCAATTCGGTTCGAAAAGTTTGAATATCCAAGGCTGGGAGGTCGCAGAATCCCCAGGAGAGAAGTGGGTCGTGCACATCCTGCAGCCATGCCTACTTAATCCTTAGTGGATGGTAGATATTTCATGATCTTCTTAGATGTCTTTCTAAAAATATTTGGGTATATTTTTTTAAGATTAAATTAATTGTTTTTTATTTTATTTTTAAGAAAGAGGTAGATGTTAAGAGTAGTAAATATATAAAAGTTATTAAATTGGAAAGTGATGGTGAATATACATATGTTAATTTACTTGGCATTAAAAAGGAAACAAACTATAGACTATTCTCTATAGTAGAATGGGATAGAATAGAATAATCATCACAAAATAGTCAAAATGGTTAGGTGAATGGTCAAGGGAAGGGTATTTCACAATACTTTTTGGGAAAAATAAATCACTACAATGATGTATATGTCGAATAGATAACCAAATAAAACAAATGAAGGGAATACTTTGAAAGAGGTGTGATTAATTAGGAAGATTGATATTCCACATTTGCAAATTTGTGGCTGCAAAAACTTCATATATGTTCATAAAGAGAAAAGGAACAAGTTAAATGACCCACTATGTTTTCTAAAACCAAGAGTGACCCACTATGGGAGAGGAGTGTAATTCAAATAACAGTTGAGATTTCAATGTTAAGGACCAAAAAATACACTCTCTATAATGAATCTCATCATTTCGACAAGGGTAGCCCAAATGTGCATGGGAGTCAACCTATATTTAGTGGATCATGTTTGCATCAATTGAGCATTTTTTATGTACCTCCACTAGAAAATTGGGTATTAGGAAAGATAAAAGGGAACCTTCCTCTTCATACTTCCTATATAGAGTACCGCATTCTCCTTGCCTTTCTTGTAGATAATTTTGTATGCATAGCCTAACATTTTAGTGACCAATTTGTGTTGCTTTGGGGAGGAAAACCTTCATTCTAAGAAATATCTCAAGATGTGATGGTTTATTTTAATTTGGAAATGATGCCCCATGAAATAAGGATGCCACATATCAATTGCATGAATACCAAGCAACATTTTGTATTCATATGTAGATTTGTTGAGGCTCCTATCACATAATTGCTTATTGGTGAAGGCCAATGGGCATCCCTCTTCATTAAAACTACCCAAATTCCTTTTCCAAAGGCACCATGTTCCAAGAAAAAGGTCTTTTTGAAGTCATACATGGATAGTAATATGGTAGTACATAAAACATATTTTAGAGGCTCAAAATTGTGTTCATCTTCCCCATTCCAACTGAAGGAATTCCTTTTGAGCAAGGTATTTTTGAGTAAGGTGGTGAGGGGAGATACAACTTTACTATAGTTCTACACAAACTTTTTGTAGTAACCTACGATACCAAGAAATCCCCATAAATTTCAAGGTTCTTTGGGTGAGGTTAGACTTTCATCACCTCAACTTTCTTAGGATCAACACACACACTCTCCCCACACACAATGTGTCCCAAATATTCCACTTCTAAGACACTAAAACACATTTATAATCGTTAAGGAATAGTTGGTGATTATGAAAGAGTTGTAAGACTTGATCCACATGTGTCATGTGTACCACCCAAGTATTGTTGTAGACTAATTAGTCATCAAATAAGAATAGGACAAAACAACATAGAAAGGGTCAATTTTTTTTGTTCATGAGACTCTAAAAATTTGAGGGTGCATTATAAAGACCAAAATGCATAACCAAAAACTCATAATGACATTCATGAGTGTGGAGAGTAGTTTTAGTAATATATTCTTCCTTCATGCAAATTTGGTGATATCCAATGAGGAGATCAAGTTCGGTGAAGAATTGAGTGTCATCTAAATTATCTAAGAGGTCATCAATAACTAGAATGGGAAATTTATCTTTGATGGTCAAGTTAATAACAACTTGAAAATTGGGACGCATGCACCAAGAGCCTTGTTTTTTAAGAACCATGATGACTACCAAGGAGGAATAGAGGATGGTAATAAGATGGATGACACTTACTTCCAATAGCTCCTATATGGTCTTTATGATTTCTTTCTTTTGGGAAGAAGGATGATGATATGAGAAGACATTGGGTGGTAGGTTACCTAGGAGCAATGAGATACTATTATCATGCTCACCACATGGGGGTGGTTCCTTGGGGAATTTCATAGACTTGTTGGTGTTTGTTTGAAAGTAACTATAAGTCCAGATGGATTGGTTGAGAAGTAGACTAAAAGGCTTGAATATCATGGAATTGTGCAATAATTCCTAAATGACCATTTTTAGGATCTTTTCCATATGTTGGGAGATTACTATTTCTAGAGAGCCTTCTTTGAGACCATCGAGAGTGTAGGAGTTCCCATCCTTGTAGAAACTCATGTATAACTCTAAGAAATCCAAGGTAATAAGCCTAATGTTCTCAACCATTTAGCACCCAAAATAATATCATATCCACCCATTTCAATGGTGAACATGTGAGTTTTTATCCCCATTTTAAGTTTCAAATTCACACCAACTACCATATTTTATATATCCTCTAATGGAAATCATAATTTGGAACTTGTTAATAACATGGATATAATTGTGCATTTCTTGGGTGATTCAACAATGAATGAAATTTTGGGTACCCCAACTGTCGATTAGGACATTGACCTTCCTATGCTTGATATGGCTTACCAAGTTTAACATCGGAGGAGAGGAAATATTGATCAATATATGAAGAGATATTTGAGGTTCTTCACCTAGTTGATAAGGAAGAGGAACACCCTCAATGGGGGATAGGACCTCCTAAGTTCCTCCATAAACTTCATCATCATAAATGTCCTTAGATATGGCCATAACTAATTTATGTTCCTTACATGTATACCTTGTAAAATATTTTTCATCATAGTTGTAATAGAGACCCTTGAGTTGGTGTTCCACCATTTTTCCCCATGTTAAGATATGGACCTTGAGGATTGGAGCATGCTAATGAGGGTCCACCAAAATCAATCATGGACATGGAGAAAAGTTGGGTTGTTTATACTAGGAATATGAAACAACTTGTGCATAATGAGCGAGGTAAGTGACCTCCGACTAGGTAGTAGGGTGATTCATCTCCACTCAGGATTTAATTTCCTCCTTTAAATCATTGCTTAAAAAAATCATCTATTAAATTTTATTTTTAGATGGCCAAACACTAAAAAAAATCAATCTATTCTTCCACCAATCCTATTTAATGCAGTTTGGTAAAATGGCTCACAAAATTAGTATCTCAAATAAATAGAGTAAATAGGTATTTCACAAATTGGTTCTATGTAATGAACCATATAGAAAATTTCTTATGTCATTACCACCACTACCAATGTTTTTATACAAATATAGAAAAATGGTTTAGAGTTTTAATAGCTCCTCCTCTATGGAATGGAGGTAAAAGTAGTGTTCCATTTTGTTGACCCAACTTGTTGGATTCAACCCATCAAAATTATTGAGATCGACTTTAGGTAAGTAAGGTAGTAGATTTTGGGAACATTTAAAAATGGGGGAAGGGTAATTATTGTAAATTTCTTCCTCATAAACATGATTACCCTTATTAGATCCTTCATTGGAGAAATTTCCACCATCATCATCCTTACCCTCTAGCTTCTCAATATTAACAAAACAATGCTGACCTTTGCATTGATGATAGTCATGTTAGTCTCAATTTTTCTCATTGATTGGATGAGGGACTAAACCATTTTCTTTAGGTCATCCATGGATGACATGTTGCAAGTGCAAGTCATGGAACCATGGGGAACACCTAAAAGGTTATCTAGGAGCTAGGCCAACATGATTAGTGTCACAAGAGGAATCTTTGGAGATGGGTCACAAGTAACTATAATGGTGGGTCCATAAGAAAAAGGATATAGGAGAGATATAGAAATGTGATTAGTTTCATACAAGGAGTATTTTGATATAGATTTCCCGTAATGGTATTGATATAGGCCCTATATTATTATTATTATTATTAATTACTCTAGGTGGAGTATTTCTCCTATGTAATATTATCACGGTGAAAAAATTCCAAAATGCTTGATATTCAAACAATTGTTTTTCAATTGATAATTATACAATGGATAGGGTTGGAGGATCCTAAATATAAAGAAATGTTAGGTTCTATAGCTCATTGATATATTGATAGGTTTCCAATAACAAATCTCAACCAAATCTCGTACAATGCTAACTGGGGAGGCTAGATCTTACTCTTAGCCATACCACTTATATCCTAGGTACTCGAGAGTGATCTTCCCAAGTGTTGTTCTGGGTGTACTATAACAAAAATATTTCCAACATGTTTATGTAAGCCTATGTTTAGGTGCTTCTAGGGGGATTCCAATATACCTGAAGGTAAGTGGAAGATATAATTCATAGGTATATTAGATTTGTTGCAATACTACTCGAAAATGGTACCAATAGGGTTTACAAGGGTGTCCAAATAGGTGATTTACACTTTTATTTCCAATGTGTATGATTCCCCAATGGAAGGTTTACCTACTAAATGATAGATCTCTATGTTTAACGATGTTGAAACACATCTCTAGCCTTAATTTTTTTTCTAAAATAACAAGAAAGATCTCTAATACCACTTGTCAAGTTATTTGTTAGTTGAAACATAATATATAGAGTGATATATATGGAAATATACATGTGGAACTTAAATAAAATAAAACCAAAGTATTGAAATAGAAATAGTAAGCAAACTGTTATTGATATTCAAAATAGAGGTCAATGTGCACTTGCCTCTTTAAGAGAGAAACCTCCAACTTAGTAGAGTTCCTTATAGAATTTATTCACTTGGCCATCGATTAAATATATCCAACTACTATTTATAGTTTTTAATGGAACAAAAACCTAACTACCTAGTGGACCTCCATTAATGAGGCCACAACCATTAACTAGTGGGCTTTCTTTAACGAGACTAACTTGCATTTATTGATTTCATACTCTACTAACTCATGGTCATTATTTAATATAGATATCCCTAATACATCAATTAACAACCTATTGTCCTAACTAGGGAAGTTTAGGTGGGACCTTAATAGTTTACAACACTTTACACATGTTTGTTAAAATATTTCTATCAAAATCACTGCCAAATAAGGGGAATTTTTTTGATAAATACAACCTACCACTTGTAATGTGCCCCTACCCAACCAAGGGACATTACGGTGAAAAACACACATAAAAAATAAATTTCTTCTAACTAATTGAATCCATTTACAGTTAACTAATTTCTTGTAGCTTTAAGCTACGAATTAAACCCAATTTAACTGCTAATTGTAACCATAAAATAGATGCATCTACATCATATCAAAACAACATGAATGCAACTTAATAATTCACGGAACATCATATAAATCATTCTCAAATGCACAAAGTTCATGCACAACAAAAAAACTCATGAAATAAATCTAAACCAAGATAAAACACTTATCTTTTAATAATGGTTGTGCAACCAACTGCTTGGGATAGACGTTCCACCCAACCTTAGATTGACTATTCCAAATCTCAATAGCCAGTCACCCCCAAGTTGAGGCTAGTAATCCACAAAATAGGGTGTTATCTCACAATCCACTCACAGCTCATAAAACTCACAACACACTGATATATTCCTACAACTATCCTGATTTTACACCATCTCTCTTCCTCTTGACCTGTCCAACCCAAGGAATGCAGCCCTTCATTGATATTAGTCCCTTGGGTGTCCCATTCGTCTATTAGGGTCTCTTTGGAACAAGTATCTAGGAATCTCTCAGCTGGGAACTCAAGGGAACTTGTAGCTAGGAAAACTACTAGCAAAACCAACAACAAACACTTGTTGCTTTAGTGAAACTCACATGGGAGTTCGCTCTTCAGGCTTGACAACTTGGATCTTCAGTTTCCAACTCCAAATATGCTCCAATACACTCCATATTTCTATAGAATTCACCCTCCATGGAGGCACCATCTCCAAGCTCTCTTTGTTTCTCTCTACTTGCTCCTCCAACACAAAAATTCAATGTATAAAAATGTTGTCCCAACCCATATGAATTTCCTCTCATTTGGCTTCTTTTCCTCACTCACACTCTTCCCAAAGATAATTGTACTCAACCCCCATGTTCCCAATAACTTTAGGATGTGACTACTCACACCCACCCTCTTACATGTATTCAATGATTTGATTTGGGAACACTCTGAATTTTGGAGATTCATACACCAATAGAAAATTTAGGAAAATGGGTTGAATTAATATACATGTGTAATTCCCCCTTGGCCCCCTCTTGGAAATCATCCTAGACACTCCCCTCTCTTGTGGATTAATTCAACCCCCATCTCTTTTCCATGTCCCATTAACAACTGACATCACATTTTATTATTAAAACATAGAAATACAATTTGCATATTACACCGCTTTGGCCATAGCCACATATTATAAATACATAAGCATTAATTAAACTGGGGATTATAGTGGGGATGTTACATTCCCCCTCCCCTACAATTATGCGTCGTGCTCGGTGCACACTATGCCAATTACATATATGAAAATTTACATCCCAATACTTAGAAAATAAAATTTTGTAATTTTACAACTCCAACAACAGTTCCAGTTCATGTTCCGCTCAACTCACCGACCCATTACCGACCCAAGGAATGAATCATTCATTTATCAGGGTTAAATCAAAGGATGCACCATTTTTTTTATCAAGGATATCCTAAGGAATAATCCATTCTTTTATCAAGGTCCCCAATGTAATTGGCTAGGAATCTGAGATGTAGTTCTAAAACTCTAGCTTCTCAAAATGGACTCTTTCATTTTGTTTTCCTCAAAATTGTCAAACATTTGTGGGTATTTTGACAACATGTTTTCCTCAAGCTCCCATGTAACATATTTAGGACCATAGTAGGTTCATTGAACCTTTACCAAACCTATGGATTTTTTCCTAAGCACTTTGACTTTCTGGTCCAAGATGTGTACTGGTTCCACTTGGAAATCCCCTTTGTGCTCCACCTGGATCACATTCCAATCAATTATGTGGTTAGGGTTAGGCACATATTTCTTTAACAATGACACATGAAATACATTATGCATTCTCATGGATGTTGGCAATGCTAGTATGCAAGTGATCCTATATTTTGTAATATTTCAAAAGGCCCACAATATTGTTTTTCCAACTTTGGGAAACTTCCTAATCTTAGTGAAATTCTCTTTGCCTTGACTTTTAAAAACACATGTTCTCCTACTTTAAAATATCTAAACACTCTGCTCTTATTTGCATAACTTTTCTACCTATCCTGGGAAACCTTTAAATTATTCTTTATCCTTGTCATCTGATCTTCCATTTCTTTCAATAAATCTGACCCAACAACTACTCTGTATACTAGATTATCCCAACTCATTGGTGTGTTATGTTTTTTGCCATACAATGCTTCAAATGGAATCATTTTCAATAAGGCTTGATACCCATTGTTGTATGCAAATTCCACTAAATGAATATAATCTTCCCAGTTCGACGGGTCTTACATCACATACATTCTAAGCATGTCCTCAGTTATCCTGTTAGTCCTTTATGTCATCCCATCTGAATCTCGATGATATGTTGTACTAAGATTTAGATTTGTCCCAAATCCCTTGAAAAAACCTTTCCAAAAATTCAAAGTAAAATTTGGATATCTATCTGAAACTATTTCCTTAGGCACTCCATGTATCCTAACAACTTATTTCATATATTTTCTGTAATATTTGTTGCCTTGTGTGTAGTCTTTACTGGAATACAATGTGTTTCCTTCATCAATTTATCCACCACCACCATGATGGAATCATGTTGCTTCACTGTTCTTGACAACTTGGTAATAAAATCAACTACGGGAACTTCCCATTTCCATTTTAGAATGGGCAATGACTGTAGCAAACCTGTTGGGTGCCTATGTTTTGTCTTCACCTTTTGGATTTCTATACATTTGACTACGTTGTCATATTTTTAACCGAGCATAATAAAACATAATTGCGAGAGAGATAATACACACATAAGAAACCATATACTTAGACAAAATATTATCTTAGAAAACCACTGCGGTGAAAAAACAACCTAATAATAGATCTATTATTAACCTTGACCTAAACTGGCCAAGACGGGCCAAGTGAGCTAGCCACCACTCACCTCCAAGACACGTTACAATGGGGCCTTACAAGCCTTATAAGGGCTTCTTCACATGCATTCTCTAGCAAAAAAAAGCACGGGCCACCAATACCATGTGCCCAAAACTGTGTGCTGAGACCTAAACCACTTTGACTCATTCTCGAGTCAAGGTTAACCCTAACAACCCCCCCTTTAAACTTGACTTGGGGATTCCACATGCAGCCCTTGTGTCACCTAGGTCTACCTCTCAACTTTACTGGTGAGTTACTAGGGGTACTCATGCCTTACTAGGTCTTACAACCATATTCCATTTTACTTGTAGACAATTTATGCTCCATTAATTTTTTTTCATGTGTCTCATGATGACTACACCATCACCATCTGTTGCTACATCCTCTCACTTATTTCTTGTCATCCGCCATGAGTTGCACAACATCATGCTGCTTTCAAACCATTCAGTTCCAGATCTATATTAGGGAAACAAATCCTCTTCATGCTCGAAACTCCATGATCTTATATCACTATTTGCATCAAATTGGGCCCTTTACTTCTCAATCTGACCCATCATTCCAATTGATTCATCCACACTAGATCTAGCTCTCAATTCCTTGTCTGATCCACATTTGAAACATCAATGATTTGTTTCTCCTTTCCTCTTCCATTCATTTGCGGCTCAACACAAAGCTGGGGCCTACGACGCATATACAGAGCCCCAATCTCCTTTGGGACACTCAAATCCACCTTCATCTCATCACCATGTTGTATCAACTGGTGATCATATTTCCCACGTTGTCTCTTCAAGCCCCATCGCTAACCAGGTTTCTCTTGTTGTGGTTCCTCTTCCTCGTGGCTCGACCCTCGAAGCA
>ML805243.1:0-29910 GCA_009831015.1 Picea engelmannii
AGTGTTCGAAATGTTCAAGCAGTAGCTTCAGATTTTTTAAGTATTTTTTGTTAAGATAGTTCCTTGAAATAAGGCAGTTTGTTTGGACAAGTGTCGAGATGATTGTAACTATTTTCTATTTTTAGAAATCAGAGATAGGACTCAAGTTCTTAATACTGAGAGTATCTTTACCTATTTATACAGATGTAAAATATAGAAAAAGGGTTCAACCTGAGAGGAAGTAGTTTTCTTTGCTGGACTATGGGCTTTGCCATTCTAGAAATTGTTTTTCTGTAATCTTTAAATGATCAATCAGAAATAGGAAATTTGTTGACAGGATTCTCGTGTCGAGGTGTTGGTGGAATTTATCTTCTATGTTAAGTGTTTTCTTCCAGTTATCATACCACTTGTTTTCAAATTCTTATTGTCAAAGGATAGCAATAGAGAATAATTTATTGGTGAAATACTTTTCATCTGATCTTTTGGTAATCTTTGTGTTTTTCTTCTAAAAGCTCAGTTTAGGAATTCTTAAATGCTCCTTTGCTTGGCTTTTTCCTCCCCTATTTCTTCCTCATTTGACATCATTCAAACTTAATTCAATCCAACATTTCCACTACCTTGCCCTGTGTAGGATATTTGTCTAAATTTGAGAGTGAATCATATATTTAAGCGCAGACCCCATTTCCCAATGGCCCTCCTAGTTGTCCCAAACAAACCATTTAAAAACCAAAAACCCCGATCCCTCATAACTAGCCTAATATCCTATTCCAAACCAAGTTAATTCATACAAAGACAACCCTCTCTGAGTCTTGGAGGTATAGATCTAAGACTCCAAGCGGTTGAAATAGTTACCTTTGTCAATTTCTCCCTCAGCCTGAGAAATTATAGAGTGATAACATTTTGGCGACCATATTGGGGAACAAGCTTTCAATTTCTCCAGGAAAATACATCAAGTTCATATTTGACTTCTGATGGTGAACAAAATACAAACATAGGAAGGCTATACGATTCACCTGGTGACTCCATTGTTCAAGATCCCGAGCGTCAAAGTTCGCGAGCGACTTCACTGCCAACGGATCTAGATTTTAGAACATTGATGATGATTCAAGATGATAGGGTATGTGGAAAATCCTAGATCTTGTGAAGCTATAAAATAATTTAGGGATGAGTTAGCAGATTTTCAAATTGATGAAGTTTCGTTAACAACCGTGTTTCATTGTTGGAAATCAAGAAAATTTTCTCATGAAATTAAAATTTGTGTTCTCGAGCTGTTTTATGAAAGACTTGAAAAGGATATTGAGCACTTGAATACTTAGATTCAGTCCTACAGTTTCCAACATCCAAAACAATTTTATGAGAATCTTACGTCTCCAAAACCAAAAGATATTGTATTGTCTTTCGATTTTCTGATTGATGAATATTTTGTTTGCAAGCATAAGTCTGAAATTGAACAGTTGCAATCATGGTCTAATATTGAGGATACGAATGGAAAACTTATCCATGTTAAAATGATAAATGAATACCTGGAGAATCAACAAATAGATCATATCTTTATTGACCCGGTTGCAAATTAAATGGAGCTCCTCTTCAGTATAACTGTTCAATCATGTTTTTTCTGCAAGGACCTGAGCCATCACCAATTGCCATTACATATTTCATTTTTGATTTTCATCAAGCATGATGAGGAAGCCCAATCATGGGATCAACTGCTGGGTTGGATTCATTGGCACTTTTTCATTACCTGATTGAGTAGTAACTGTTAACAAAGTAGGGTAGGTAGGAGTGTGCCAATAAGCTCAATAGGATGAGCACTTTTTCTTTTTCATCTCCTCATAGTTTTATTTTCAGTTTACAGCTTGGGGACAACCCAATGATCAGTTGGTCTGTGAAATTCAAATTTCTATGGATTCTTGACACCTCATGCTAAGCTTCCATCCCCAGGTGGAGCCTATGTTAGGATCCTATAAATTATAGGAAATCAATATTCTGACTAATATCCATTTTAGGCATAAATAATATTGCTCATGGCCCATATTGAAAATGCAAAGTTGACAAAAGGCTATCAGCACCTCTCCAAAGATGTCTTCTCCATTCATGTTGAAAAACAAATGATGGTTATATGTCATGTTCCCAGATCTATTTTGGTAAAATTC
Organism: Picea engelmannii; assembly: GCA_009831015.1. Classification (NCBI taxonomy): domain Eukaryota; kingdom Viridiplantae; phylum Streptophyta; class Pinopsida; order Pinales; family Pinaceae; genus Picea; species Picea engelmannii. The sequence continues at coordinate 2,133 of ML805243.1, forward strand.
TTCATCAATGAATGTGGTTTAAGAAATATTATGGCTTGGTACAAAGTTTCTTTATGATAGTGCTTTCTTACTAAAATAGAATTGGTCATTTTCTTTATATATTGGATTCAAATAGTTTCTTGGAGCCTTGCTTTTATTTTTTCGAAGCCGTGAAAGTTATTGGGGCCTACGTTTCTTGGCCATTTTTCTTATTATAGACTCTCAGGCTTTATAGCAGGGTTTTATCTAATTTAAAATTTTGCCAAAAATTTTGGTCCCGAAGGCCAATCTTCAATCCTCGAGCCAAGCACCTACATCAACAAMAACATCAGCAGTTAGCAGCACCTAMCACAAGAGAGAAATACAAAYAATTCGAAGGAGGGGCCTAGAGAAAGAACGCCAAACAYCAAGGCAGAGTCATAAGTGTTTTGAGCGCATTGCTCACATCAATATTTATTATAAACAACGATGTATATGAACTGGAACCAATGTAACCAAATCCCTGGTGAATGCGAGATAACACTCACTACTGYGAAAATAAAAAGGTCCRSCAACYAAAACAAATTCAAACCCTCGCATTGAGYAAACAAGTGTTGAATCCTCGATCTCAGGTGTCAAGTGCCAGGCTTGGAAAAGATTGGGCTGGTGATAACTAGATCAATCASTTAATGGCGCCCACAACCTAGCATTTGAATGTCACAAGTGGTGAAGGTGTCCAAAGGAYGAATCGGGTGCCAAGAGGGGACATACAAGTGTTAGGGATCTTGCACAGTTGTGCGAAGTTGTTTTCCAAAGTTAAGCATGCAGATCACCAAACAAGCTCAATAGCACATTGTGTCTATGTGACCGATTTCCAAACCTGAATGGACAAGTAGTTTAGTCTTTTTGGGGCTCTCCTGGTACAGGTAAGATACAATAAAACCCTCATGCACACTAATAACAGGTGGAATGACTCTTAAATAAATGAGGCAACACATTATTTCATGCTTCTATGGATAACAAAAGTGCTAACTCCAACTCCAGGGCACCGCATCCACAACACACCTATTATTGAGCCAACATAACGCCCAAACATCAACCACCAAGCGACAAGCCATAAGGAGTAAAATTTGTCGATTATGCTCTTGCCTCTGAAAATATCTATGAGGCAGCGAGGTTTAAATAAGAAATACTTTGAAATGGTACTCTTCATCTCATTGGCCTTTTGAGTGATGGCGATGTCTGCTCATGATTAAATCAGTTGCAGTATCTTTTGAAATATCTGAGTGAATATAATCACTATGGTCGTGATTGTTTTAATGGGTAAAGGATTTGATTTTGTACAGATCATTAACAGATCCTCTGTGGAGGAAGCTTTGAAAAATTTACATGGTACTGATGTGGATTTCTTGGGGTCAATCCCTGGCAAATGAGAAGACTATAAGTTGGGGAGTGCATCCTTAAAATGGATCCAAATTAATGGAATAGTAGTGGAACTCACTACAATTATGGTCAAGGATATGAAGCTTATGGTTATACCCCTCCAACCCAATATCCAACGATGTATAGTTACGGTGTTTCTTTTTGGACTTATCAGCAATAGTAAAATATACATCTGAAAGCTTCAACTATTATAAATACAGAAGGTAAAGGACCCTCGGAGCCTAAGAAAATTAAGAATTCAACTTCAAAGGGAAAACATAAGGCTCCAATGATTGACAATCTTGATAATTCAGAGCTCTATATTCAAGAATTCAGTTGTGACAGGAGCAAAAGAGACAACTCTCATTGTTTCAATGGTCAACTAATAAGGACAATCTGGAGAATTTACAACTGTTGAAAATAAACAAGTGTCATTGTGCTAAGAACATAGGTTCCATTCAACATACTTACAAAAAATTGTTACAGAAAATTCTACAGTGATTTTTGTACATAATACTCTGCAAAATGTGCAAAAAATGAAATTTTATCTTTAGAAGACCCAACGCTACAATAGAGAATGATACTTATATTCTGATGGCACATTTTAGGAGCGATTCGATCCACTAGTTTTGTGAATGGAACTGATAGCATTTATTCTACATCAAGCATCCATATTTGAGTTCAGTTAGATCACAAGTGGCAGAGATTTCCTATATTTCAGGTAGTGGTTAGAGAATAGATTCTTCAGTTGGCAGCAAATCCAACAACCTCAAGCATTCGACTGATTCTACATTTTTTTTTTTTTATTCTATTAGAGTTTATTTTCCAGCAAATCTTAACAAACTCCAGTGTTTGAAATGTTCAAACAATATCTTCATAGTTTTAAGTAGTTTCTATTAAGATAGTTCCTTGAAATAAGGCAGGTTGTTTGGACAAGTGTCGAGATGATTGTAACTGTTTTCTATTTTTAGAAAGGAGAGATAGGACTCGAGTTATTAAGACTGAGAGTATATTTACCTATTTATACAGATGTAAAATACAGAAAAGGGGTTTGACCTGAGAGGAAGTAGTGTTTTTTGCTGGACTATGGGCTTTGCCATTCCAGAAAGCTTTTTTCTGTAATCTTTAAATGATTGATCAGAAATAGGAAATTTGTTGACAGGATTCTTGTGTCGAGGTGTTGGTGGTGTTTCTCTTCTATGTTAAGTGTTTTCTTCCAGTTATCATACTACTTGTTTTCAAATTCTTATTTTCAAAGGATATTAATAGAGCATAATTTATTAGTGAAATACTCTGCATCTGATCTTTTGGTAATATTTATGTTTCTCTTCTAAAAGCTCAATTTAGGAATTCTTAAATGCTCCTTTGCTTGGCTTTTTCCTCCCCTATTTCTTCCTCATTTGACATCATTCAAACTTAATTCAATCCAACATTTCCACTACCTTGCCCTATGTAGGATATTTGTCTAAATCTGAGAGTGAATCATATATTTAAGTGCAGACCCCATTTGCCCAATGACCCTCCTAGTTATCCCAAACCAACCATTTAAAAACCAAAAACCCCGATCCCTCATAACTAGCCTAATATCCTATTCCAAACCAAGCTAAATCATATAGAGAGAGCCCTCTCTGAGTCTTGGAGGGATAGATCCAAGACTCCAAGCGGTTGAAATAGTTACCTTTGTCAATTTCTCCCTCAACCCGAGAAATTACAGAGTGATAATAGAATGAATGGCATAACTTTGTTTTCATATAAATTCCATGCATTCGATGTAGTGGGGGATATGTAAGATGTGCAGGGCATAATAAGTGTTTCAATTATTCAAACATGCCTAACTTTATGTAATGCATATTGTATATTTACTATATTTTTAGCTATAATAGTATCGGTTTTATATTCATGCTTGATCTCTATTTTGAAGTGTGTATTAGATTGCTTGCATACATTATGTTGAGCTACTTCCTTCTGCAAGATTCTTGTGCTAATTATATTTTTCAATTGGTTGTTTATTGGTCATGGTCACTCTTTTCCTATATTGTCATGTATGAGTTCACTCTTTTACAACTTATAATATCCAACAAAGAATGATAATCTACCCCAGGGAATCCACTTGTACCTTGACATTGCTTCCATTGAATGATATAATAGCCATGAATAATTCTCCTTATAGCTACAAGCATGCATTTGAGGAAAAATATTCAAGATACTTATTTTTGTTGCTGAAGGATATGAGAATTTTTTTTTTTTATATCATTTTGATTATTTCTGAAAGGTAAATTCAAAAGAGTATAGGTCAGCACAAAGTGTCCATTCAAACCCGTGCATTGAAACTCGTTAATAGAAATTTTCATATTATCTCTTGGTCTTTACTTAGTAATATAGTTTCTAAATTTGATTATGAGGGAGGAAGTTTGACTTGACCTGTTAATATCCATCATTCATATAATTATTGAACTGAAAAAGATAAAAAAAAAGACCTTTTCACTTGCTTTTCTTCGCATGTAGTCATAACGACAGGGGTCATCACATATGGTATCAGAGCGGGTTCAACCCGCAACTTGGGATCACTCTGCCTTCCATTTATTTGATATTCGATTATAATGTTGCTAATTAAGTTTATTTGTATTCATGCAGGTAATCATGATTAGAGGACGTCGTAGAGGCATACAATGGGGTGTTAGGGGAGGAGGCGCGACGCCCCCAGTAGCATTCAAGCTCGAGGAGTCTAACCCCTAGGAAGACAAATAGGTTGTCGGGAAGGAACAAGTAGTTGTGGGTGATGTGGTTGGGCTGATGAGGTCCTTTCAGTGGATGTCTGAGGCATTGATCAACTGTTTGGATAGAGATGAGGCCAGGGCATCGACACCCCCTGAGGGTCCACTGCGCATTCCCATCGCTACTGGTAGAATTCACCGCGAACCCTAGAAGGTCAAATTTCTCAAGTTCTTTGGTGCCTCGGATGGAGCAGCTTCCGAGGCATGGTTGGAGAATATAGCGATGTGCTTTGCACTTCGCGACTATACCTCCAACATGAAGGTACGCATGACAGTATTTCAACTGAAGTGGAGCACTCTTCTATGGTGGAAGATGCTCCTCCCGTAATTGAACATGGCAGTCAAAGACGTATCATGCAAAATCCTCGAGGAACGGTTTCGTGAGAGGTATTTATCTGAGGAATTCATTGAGCGTCAGATCAACGATTCCAATGCCTTGTGACAGGGTGATTGAACAGTGCTCGAGTACGAGGCCCATTTCATGGAGCTTCTTTAGTATGCTCCCCACCTAAATACCGAGAAACTTAAGGTGAACACGTTCATGTTTTTCCTTAATGTCAGAATTCGTGCAAAGGTTAGGATTTTTATGACTCAAACCTTGCATGATGTTGTTCAGAAGGCCCTGATAGTAGAGGAGGAGATTATCAGTGGGGGTCAGAGAAGGACTCCAATGAGACCAGCGAAAAAGACGTCTTCTAGTGCGCAGCACCATCAAACACCAGCTAGAAATTCATCACGATATCATGGCTTCCAAAGAGGATCCACTTTCACTACACCTTAAAAAATAATGCCTCAGCAGAGGACTCCTTACCAAGGACCACAACACCAACAACAACGTTCACCGTAGCAACAATAGTTTAGGCTTGTTCAACAAAATAGACCAGGGTTCCAGGACGATGGGCTGTCAGCTTCTACTTCGGGTATCAGGAGTACTGGAATGAAGAAAGTGTGTTGGACATGTGGGGAGCCACATTACCAGTGTGACTACCTAGTGGAGAGGACCAAAGCATCTAGATCAGTTAGACCCACTACCATGGGATATTTGGGCAAAGCCTATCGAATTCATGTAGTGGTGAATAACTGTTAGGTAGAGCACCAGTCGAATGTGCTTGAGACATCAGGTACCATTGCTGACTAGACCATTAGTATTTTGATAGATCTAGGTGATACAAAGAGTTTTATCTCTGGTGTAGTGCTAAAAATAATTTACGTAAAGGCAGTCGAACAAGACGAGTTTAGCTTTGTAGAAATGGCTTCAGGAGAAAAAAAAAAGGTTGGATGGAAGGTTATGGGATGTAGCCTTAACCTAGGAGAGTTTGTCACCAGGGCCAACCTGTACGTCATGATCTTAGGATCTTATGACGTCTTGATTGGTATGGACTGGTTAGAATCGCATGAGGCGATACTCAATTGTAAGACGAAACGATTGAGCTTGGTCAATGATAAGGGATAGAGACACATGATTGTAGGTCGCAACCAGGGATTTTCCCTGAGGTTCATCTCTTCCTTGCAGCTACGGAAGAGCATGCGCAAGGGATGTAATATTTATGCGATCCTTGTGTTAAACATAAAGGGCATGGCGAAAGGACTAGAAAACCTTCCGGTAGTACGAGAATTTGTAGATGTCTTCCCAGATGAGTTACCTGGGATCCTTCCAGAGAGGGAATTGGAATTTATCATCGACCTAAAATCAGGAACTGAACTCGTAGCAAGAACGCCTTATCGGATGTTGACCCCAGAGTTACAGGAGTTGAAAATGAAACTAAAGGAGTTGTTGGACCTAGGACTTATACATCCAATTGTGTCACCATGGGGTGCATCTGTTATCTTCATACATAAGAAGGATGGGTCGTGGATACTGTTCATTGACTACCATCAATTGAAAAAGGAAACGATCAAGAATCAATATCTGTTGCAAAGGATTGATGATCGGTTTGATAAGATGAAAGGCACAAAGGTATTTTCAAAAATCAACTTGAGATCAGGGTATCACCAGTTATGGATCAAGGAGGAAAAAATCCCTAAGACCACCTTTAAGATGAGGTTTGGGAATTATGAGTTTATTTTTTTACCATTTGGACTGACAAACGCCCCAGGGGTATTTATGAGTTTGATGAACAGGGTGTTCCGCGAATACTTGGATAGTTTCATCCAAGTATTCATTGAAAATATTTTGATTTACTCTCAGATGATGGAGGAGCATGATGATCACTTGTGCTTGGTGCTACAATGTCTACGAGAGAAAACATTGTATGGGAAATTGTCTAAATGCTCATTTTATCAATCGAAGATTCACTACTTAGGGAATGTCATCTACGACGAAGGTATCATTGTATATCCAGAAAAGGTTGAGGCTATTATAGAATGGCATGCATCGATGAATGTCCTGAAGTGCATAACTTCATGGGTTTAGTGAGATACCATCGACAGTTCGCCGAGGGTTTTTCAAGGGTAGCAAATCCGATCACGGAATTGTAGAAGAAGAGAAAGAAGTTTGTTTGGACCGAGAAATGTGTGGAGGCATTTCAGAATCTCAAGGAGTTGTTGACGATGAAATTGATACTAAAGGTCCTTGACATGGATGCAGACCTCTTGGTATGCACTGATGATCAGAATCTGGACCAGGGGTCTAAAATTTGCTCAATTTTCAAAGTGCTCGGAATGCGACGAAAAATGTGCCATTGCGTCCGCCTCGTTCTCCTGATTCCGGCGGTATATTTACTTTCGCAAACGGAGTCCGTATGGAGAAGTTATCGCGATCTGTTCGCCGGGCCAAACAGGGAAAATTTGATGCTGACTGGGCAGGCCGTACAACTGACGTGGCGGCCGTACAGTGACGCGGCATGTCCGTACAGGACACGTGGAGGCTCCTGGGTGTGACAGGTGTCATGCATTTTGGCATTTTTGAAGCACAGTTTGACCAATCTGGAAGTGACATGTGTCACCACTAGATGGGTGACACGTGGCACCTGCTGACGTCAGCAGCCTGCGTGGCCAAGATGACGTGGCAGATGAGCTGGCGGTGCTGACATGGCAGATGGATGATGTGGCGATTTGTGGTTCGTTGGTAGTTGGATGAATTATTATGTGACACGTGGCATGATGTGGACGAATAGAAAGGTGCCACGTGGCCCAATGAAGAGCTGCCACGTGGCACCCTGGGTTTGACTAATTGGTCTTGGGTTCAAAAATTTTGGGGTCGACCGGAATTGAACCGGTGACCTCCCCGTTTAGCCAACGCTTTATCACATTTCCGCCAACCACTACGCCATTCCTTATTCCTTGTTTCATATTTCAAATGCCTTTGTATTTGAATTAAGGTATTGAGTTATTTGAAAAGGGGGGTCGGGCCAGGGCTAAGCCCCGACCCGTGGGCACATTAAAATACATATGACCCGAACTTACGCCCAGCTATTTTGGCGCGCATTTACATTATCATATATTATAATGTATGACAAATACAATGTATGTTATATATTGTATAACCGGGTGTTAAAACCATGCGCGGGGATTTGAACCTTAACACAAGTTTAAAATGCGTGCGATTGTAGTAATCCGTTGGGTATTTGCGCGTAGGTTTGTTTCAATTTGGTACAAACGGGTAAGCCCACGCGCCCGGACACATGTCAAATTCGGATTTAACCTTGTAACAGGTAGCCCCACATTTGCGCTGGGACGTGGCCATATGGCCCCCCATGCGCCCAACACCTCCGGGCTTGGGGGCTTTGATCCCGTTAACCGTTCGACGATTTGGCACCAATTGCGGGATGCGCGTGTGCTGGGTTTATGCACACGAAACCGCTCAGAGCTAGGTTCAGACTTCTGGAGGTGCAGAATGGCGAACAGGTTGCAGAGCTTGAAGGGGAAAAATGGCAGAGGCCATAACTTTTTGAGTTTTTGACCAAATCAGGTGCTGTAAAAGCCCAGCTAGGGGTTTTTGGACGTTCTGAGTCCATTGGTGAGGTTTTCACAGGAATTTGAAGAGCCAATTTTCAGGTTTTTCACATTTGAAGTTTGAGGAAGCTTCAGGAGCCTTAAAGCCCTCATTGTTTGAGGCATTGCTCAGGTGAGCCCATGTCCATTTGCTGAGACTGAATAGTCATTTCTAACTGTTTATTATGCTATGAACACATTGGGATAGGTTTCAGATCCATTGGAGTACTTCTACAGGTATTTTAGCCTCATTCTTGCTCAGGGAAGCTTGGAGGCCACATGTAGAAGAGGTCATTGTTGGATGAGCCATTGTCCATTTGCAGAGTTTTTACAGTCATTTTTGGGGTTTGGATGTATTCTGAATTCAATGGTATAGTCTGTAAATCCATTGGAGTTGATCAACAACTTGTAATGAGAATTTGACAAACTAATCCCAAAGAGCCAAGTCCATTGAAAGAGGCTCAAGGAGACGTAGCCCATAGAGGGGTGAACTCCTTTATCATCTTGGTATTGCTGTGATTTTTATGTGTTATTTGCTGCACTTTTTATGGCTTTGTATTGATTTATAACACATATTTAAGCACTTAAAAGATCAATTTCTCACACATATACATTGACAAAAAGACACCAAGAACTTAACACATAAACCCTCTTGCACATTATAATACATGAAGCAAGGTCCTGTTAAGATTTATTTATGAGGTAGAGGGTGCTTGCATAGCATAACAAGTTAGCCTTCTATTTTCAGATCAACTGATGCATCCAAGGAAGCCATAGGCAGACTCTTGATACAATACAATCGAGTGATCTATTACATCTCGATAAAGTTGAGAAGGCATGAGGAGAACTATGCGACACACGATTTGGAGTTTTTAAGCATTGTATATGCCTTGAGAGTTTGGATACATTACCTGATTGGATGGAAATTCAAACTAAAAACGGACCACTATGGACTACAACACATCTTTACGCAAAGCGACTTGAATGCGTGAAAACAACATTGGTCAGAATTGCTTAGCGAGTACGATTTTGAGATTACTTACATAAAGGGAACAATGAACATAGTGGTTGATGCATTGAGTTGGAGACCTCACATATTTTTGGTGATGCCTCTTCAGACGAATCTACATGAAAATATTCTAACCTTAGAACATGACTATTACTGGAACAAAGAGGTCAAGGATTATATCGAACAAAACACAATGATGGTACCAAAATTTGAGGGATTCAATGTGGACAATGATGGATTATTGAGATTTAAAGGTTGAATTTTTGTACCACACAATGACAAGTTGAGGAGTTTGATCCTAAATGAGGCTCATAGAGAAGTGCACATAGCTCATCCCGGAGTCACAAAGATGAGGGAAGACCTTAAAACATTATTCTTCTGGAAAGGAATGAAGGAAAACATAGTCAACTACGTGGCAAGATGTCTAGAATGTCAGCACGTGAAGGATAAACATAGACATCCGATAGGATTACTACACCACACATTATTCCAGAATCTAAATGGGAGGTCATTTTGATGGATTTCATTGTTGGATTGCCACTGGCGGCAAGGAGACATGACTCGATTTTTGTAGTATTTGACACTCTGACGAAGAGTGCACATTTTATTCCTATGTGTATGACGTATTAGACACCTGACATAGCTAGAGTTTTCATTAGTGAGATTGTGAGGCTGCATGGCATGCCTAAGAGGATTATATTTGATCGAGGATCAATGTTTACTAGACGTTTTTGGACTATTTTCCAAGAGGCCTTAGGAACGCAAATTAACTTTAGTACCGCATATCACCCAGAAATATATGGGCAGGCTAAACGAACAAACCAAATCTTGGAGGATATGTTGTGTATGTACATGATGGACAAATAGAAGCATTGGGAAGAGTTCTTTCCATTAGTAGAATTTGCATATAACAACAGTTATCAAAGAACCATTAATATGGCGCCCTTCGAGTTTATTTACAAGAGAATGTGTCAAACACCTTTGAGTTAGGATCGGCTTGAGGATAGGGTCCTAGTTGGACCAGAAGTGATCCAATAAATGGAAGATCAAATGAAAACAATAAGAAAAAGGATCAAGGAAGCATAGGATCAACAAAAGAGTTATGTCGATGCACATCATGTTGATCGTAGTTATGAATTTGGCGATCGCGTCTTCTTGTGGGTGAAACCTCATAAGAGTTCGATCAAGTTTGGAAAGGATGATAAAATCTCTTGTAGGTTCATGGGACCCTTCAAGATTGTGGAAAGGAAGGGGCTCGTGGCTTATCGACTATCCTTGCCTGATTATTTGAGGAGTATGAACGATGTTTTCCACGTATCTATTTTGAGAGATTATGTTACTGATCCTACACATGTTATTGACATGAGTTCCTTGCAGGTATCGGATGAGGGTTCTCTCATGGAGGAGCCAATCCACATCCTATACCATTTCATTCAATGACTATGACATAGAATAGTAGATCAGGTAAAGATCCAGTGGGACAACTATAGTCCACACTTGACGACCTGGGAGGACGCATATGATGTGCGCTAGCAATTTCCATTTTTGTTTGATAGCTAGACATATGATATTGTGATACACTTTATTTCGACACTTTCATACTGTGAAACTTCGGGATGAAGTTTAAAAAAAGAGGGGTTGTATGTAACATCCCTCTCTAGCACGCACTGAGCAGAATTATTCTTTGAGGACACTTGCGTGCAAGTGATCCGAGTCATTATACTATTGGTTGTTTTGATTATGACTATGAAATATTGTGGATCTAATGATATGTTATTTTTTGTATATTTACATCGACAGGTGATATTGACTGGGTTCTCTTGAGTGTGCATGAATATGGACGTTGAGGATGCTAAGGCATTGATGAAACCTCTTGGACTCCATATCGATTCAGGGAGTGGACTGTTAGGGTTTGACTGTTGTTGATATGACATATATACATATGATTAGATATTGTGATGTTGATTTTTATTGCTGAAATGATTTGTTGATGGATGCAGGTTGACGATAGCTTGCCAACCAGACTCACATTTGGATTAAAGGGGTCATGCACGACAACCAAAGACACCGAGGGAGGGTTTCGACAGCAACCCTTTCACAACCTACTAGCACTCCCATTGTGGCTCGAACTGTAGGATAACGATTACCTAGTTTGAGAAGACCCACGATGTGGTGAGGGAATATTGTGATAGTCACTCATGATGATTCTAAGGGGCGTGCAATAAGGCAGGGTCCTTATTCCTTAGAGGCCCTTAGTCTCCCACAAGATCACCTGATAGAGTATTGAATTGAGAGATTTGACATCTACCAAATTCAGTTAAGAGGCGAGTGGTATCCTTGGAGCATGTAGTGCGTCTTAAGGGGCATGTCGTGTGAATAAAATGGAAAGAAGTTAGTGGCACCCTCGGAGTACATGGTGCATCCTGAAGGGCACGTTGCTATTTTAACTATGGTAAGTTAATAAACCTAATTTCGAAAAAACTATGCCTCCTTAGGACCTCTCCGACCTTAAAATGAATGACGTGATAAGTAAAGTTTAATAACAATTTTTCCCTTAAAAATTGTCGCTAAGCCTTGTGAATTGAAAACCTAGGTCTAAGTAGAAACTTTGAACAAAAAAAAAACTAATTAGACATATAACCAGAAGGGGGTAAAGAAAATTCAATTAGTAATACTTAAAGTGGAAATTTTAATAAAGGTTTAATTAATAAAAGAGGTATTTGGTTATTTTTGTCTAAACTTGCTAATTCTGAACCTAGTTATAAAAAAGGGGGAACCTTTAAGAAAAATGGAAACTTAAAGAAAAGGGGGAAACCTAAGGAAAAGGGGAAACTTAAAGAAAAGGGGAATGTCTAACTTAGTAAGGAATTTATCCTTGGAACTTTCTATTTATGAACTCAACTAGGAATTAAGTGAGTAAGTCATTTAAGAATTGTAAGGGAATAATGAGACACCGAGGAGCATTTTTAGGAACGCTTTTAGGTGGGTGAGGGAAATAGACAAATTTAATTAATTAATAAAATTGTTTTTCTGGTGCAACTAGGGTATCGGGCAACATGTGTACGGGGGAGGTTTTTCGAAATTAATTAAATGAAAAAGAAACTCTAATGAGGGTTTTGGGAAACTAATGAATAAGAAAAATCTATAAAAAGGATGGTGGAGGAGGAGTGTGGAACACATATGGATTGCATAATGTTACACTGCTGAAATTTCATCTTGACTGAACTTCTCTTGTGGGAGTTGGGATACCCAGCTGGGGTAATGAGTGGTAGATCTAATTTGCGAGGTGAGATGGGTACTATAATCCTCTGGTATTGTGTGGGTGGCCCCTTTACAGCTCCGGGATCTCAGGAGGAAGAAGAGTACCCCTAGTGTCGGCTGGGAGGTATCGATGAGGTCTCATTGGTCGACAAGTCAGTGTTGGATGGAGTGCGAGTGCGGGACAGTCACTTCCGGTTCTTCGCATTTGGATACGGTACGCATGTGTATAATTTGTATTAAATAATAACTCAATTTATTTTTCATGCATTTCTTTATTGTCTAAATCTCTCTTGGGTAGATGTTGTTAAAAGAAAAAGAATTGTTTAGTTATGCATATGAATTTCTATCTGGGCGATAGTGCGTCGTGTGAAATTGCAAAAGGGTCACTAAATTTCTATTTCTAAGCTTTGTTTTATTACTTTGTTTTATTGTAGTTTCCTGTTTTGGTTGGGATTATTACTGCATTATATTATTATTGAGGAAGACTTTGTTTTAGTCTTGGGCCATTAATTTATTTTACTCTGCATTTTTATTGTTTTTAATACAAAGAAATTGTGTTTTTAACTTATGTTCCTTTATCCTTTAAGTTATTAGTCTGTGTCTAAGTAGTCGTCCAGGAGCCGAATCGACTATCTTTCACTCCGGTGTTAAAGATTTAGATTCAAATTCCCTTCTTTCTTGTGCATGTATAATAAGTGAAGGATAATTTCTTTGCCCGACAAATTCCTTATTGTGTACAACGAAAATACTTCTTTATTTCTCTGCGATTAATGTTGTTTTATTTTGGGTCATTTCTTTTATGAATATACAAAGTTTCATTGGTATTTGTTATATGTTGTTTTATAGTATGCATATTTATATTTCCTTCCTGAAAATACAACGAATCAATGTATTTGTATGAATATTTCTATGTTTTCATATCAATTCCTTGCATTCGATATAGTGGCGGATATATAAGATGTGTAGGGCACAATAACTATTTCAATTATTCAAACATGCTTAACTTTATGTAATTCATAACATATATTTACTGACTTTTTAGCTGTAATAGTCTCAGTTTTATATTCATGCTTGATATCTATTTTGAAGTGTGTATTATATTGCTTGCATACATTATGTTGAGCTACTGTGTTTTGCAATATTGTTGTGCTAATTATATTTTTCAATTGGTTGTTTATTGGTTGCTCTTTTCCTATATTGTCATGTATGAGTTCACTCTTTTTCAACTTATAACATTAACCAGAGAATGATAATTTTCCCCAGGGAATCCACTTGTACCTTGACATTTCTTCCATTGAATGATATAATAGCCATGAATAATTCTCCTTATAGTTACAAGCATGCATTTGAGGAAAAATATTCAAGATATTGATTTTTGTTGCTGAAGGAAATGAGAATTATCTGTTTTATATCATTTTGATTATTTCTTGAAGGTAAATTCAAAAGAGTATAGGTTAGCTTGAAGTGTCCATTCAAACTCGTGCACTGAAACTCGCTAATAGAAATTTTCATATTATCACTTGGTCTTTACTTAGTAATATAGTTTCTAAATTTGATTCTGAGGGAAGAATTTTGAATGGACATGTTAATATCCATCATTCAAAGAATTATTTAACTGAAAAAGATAAAAAAGAAAATTGCACTTGCTTTGCTTCGCATGTAGTCATAACGACAGGGGTCATCACATATGATCTTCATATCTTACCCATACGAGCTATGTGAATATTACAGTATAGTTAAGAGTGTAGAGTCTGATTCTAAGGTATAGGCCACTAATATTTGTATGATATTCATAGAACACTATGGATATTATCTCTACCATGCTATATCAGAGTATGCATATTGATTCCCCTTGTTCATATGTTACCATATTCACCAGTAAATGTCATACAACTCTTCGGGTCTAGTATTACTAGTATCTATACCATAAGCAGTATAATCATGTTAGTTGTAATGGGATTAGTTCATGTCTATCACCTATACCTGCCAAATTGACTCCTATTATGTGCTAGATGTTACTGTGTTCACTAGAATAAAGGTTAATGGTAGTAATACTAACATATAATTATAAGTCACACTACAGATCGTACTTTGAATTAAAAAAAGAGAGCATAGAGCTATACATGGTGTGTTTCATATTAGTTAACATCAAGTTGTTATTACAATAGATTACATTCTTTGATTATTATTATTAGTAGTATTGATTTTAGTTATATTGCCTTTATTAGGGAAACTATGTATATGGTGTGTACAACTTATTCAGATAAAGCACAGATAGATGTCGATTTCAATAAGGGCATAAAATGTGAGGCTTAAGCATATCATAGGTAAGATATTGGTTAAGTTGAACAAGCGAACATATCCCTTACTAACATGAACTCAATATAACTGGTATGATTGTAACTATTAGATAAACAAGCAACGGATTAGAATGATTATCATTAATATGTATATACCTTTATCGTAACCATGTATTAGTCTATAATGGTCATAGTGTAACACATAGCCTTTAATAATCTAAGTAACATGGTTGAATATGGCCTTGTCCATGTAGAGGGACAAGCCCGAGTTCAGGCATGTCCCTGTACATGGAAAGGGGCTTGAACATATATTATATGTGAGCTAGCTCACATATATATTATATGTGAGATAGCTCACATATATGTGTGTGTGTGTGTGTGTGTGTGTGTGTGAGAGAGAGAGAGAGAGAGAGAGAGAGAGAGAGAGAGTTAAATGTTTAATTAACCCAAATATAAATTTTATTTTAAATCATAATTTCCCAATAAAAAATAAAAATTCAGATAAAAATGTTATAAACCATAATTGTACATTGACTATAAACATCAGTTCCAAAATAATATAGTAAAAATCTATTCTAACATTCATAACAATTTAGTAAACATTGCACCACAAGATTGGTGTCAATTTCACCATGTAATAATATTCTAGTTTTGTATTATATTTCAACAAATAATAACAAAATAAAAACCTATTTTAACATTTATTAGAATTTATTAAACATTGCACCACATAATTGATTTCAATTTCACCATGTAATAATTATTTAGTTATATATTATGTTTCCAATAACATGAAAATAAAATATGAAAAGCCATCCAATACAAATAATACAATATCAATATAAAATTCTAAAATTACTAACTGGATATTTAAATCATTATGACACAATCTCGATATTTAAATCATTATAACACAATCTCAATGTAATAAATAAAAAATATTCACTAAATATTAACCAACACAACTTTGATATTTGCAAATCACAACATGTCTAAGGTACTGCTACAACCATTTCACCTTGTTTTCACTAAATTTCAGTGGTCAATAGTGGCCTAGGAATGAGGTCGGGGATCTTGAGCTTTTAGTGCACAAGAATGAGCCTACGAAATTTGCGAGCAATAGACCTTCCTAAGATCTCGTCACCTAAACTTTCAAGGAACAAGTTGGTTCTCTATGCTTGGTGGTAGATGTTTTAATTGTATTCTTCTTTCTTTTGAACCTAAGTACTTGTCTTCTGTTTTCTTTTTACATCTCATCCTAAATGTTTCCTTAGCAGAGACCTTAAATTTGTGAGATTGGAGAACACCACAGTAATTTTCTCCTTTGTATATTTCTTCATTCTAAATAAGAAGCAATAGTAGCCATGCATTTCAAAAAAATTCATCAAAATGGATAGTGTTGGACTAGTCAACCTGGTGAATTAGTGCATCGACAGTTTTGGACAGAAAATATACAGTCGAAATTGGGATTGTCTAAATTAGAAGTTAACAGACTTTGCATACATTTTATATAAGAAATTTTTTATTGCAGATAGAAAAATATACAGCCATAATTGGGGTTGTGAAATGTGGATAAGTATGTATTTTAAAACATGAATAACAGTCGTTGTGTGTTAAAATTTGGGTAAGTGTATCTATGATATCACTGCGAAAGGGTGCACAGACAAACTTAGGAAGATTCTCCTAGGTCAAGTTCACAAGAGTTGTTGAAACATTTGACTTTCTAAACAGAGATGCAAGTTCAAATTGCATTTTTTACTTTCTTGAATGAAGATGCAAGTTCAAATTGAATTTTTTAGTTTCTTGAATGAAGATGCAAGTTCAAATTTCATTTCTTCTATGAGATTTATGTTGTGTTCTTATCAATTTTCTTGGTTATCGTTAATTATTTTCTACATATGAGTCTTCATACTTTTAAGCGCATATTTGTTGAAAATGGAAATTTGATGAAAATGGAATCTAGCTTGACTTTTGGACAAATCGTAATTGGTATCTCATTTCATGGCATTGGAGTTAGACATTTGGATTTAGATTTGTTATTTCATATCGTCCTGTAAATGAGACATTGATATGAAATGTTCACTACTTGTGTCTTTTTGTTACAGTGCAAGGTACTATAAAATATTTTAGTTGTGGCAATAATTGCAGTGGGCATTTTCCCTATGTTTCAAGGTTTATTTCTATTTGTTGTACATGATATTTTGTATATTTTAACACTATTCTTTCTTATAGCTTTGTAAATGAGGATTTAACACGAAATATTGATGTCTTTTATCAGTTTCACTATCAATGCAAAGTGACTATTACATATTTCATTGAATCTATTCTAGAGGTTGAGGGAATGACTACAGTGAATATACTGCCTATGTTTCGAATTTTGTTTCTATTTGTTGAGTGCTATATTAATGCAGATTCTTCATCGTCGGTGCATTCATTTTCTTCCAATTTTATTTAGGTTGGTGAATGCTTCTTTCTATCTGAAACAAAGACTCTTTCTTGGTGAATATAAAGAGTACAGTTTTCTATGTGAAAGGGGATTAAAGCACTAAATTTATCACAGTTAGGATTGCACAGATAAATCTATCAAGACCGAGCGAAGAACGAAGGAAAATTTCATAATCTAACAGCAAAAGGGATTGTTGCATTGGAGACATTGTGATCGTAAATGGAAAAGGCACTTTGGAAGGAAGTCGAGTGATGAGTAAGATGACCGATTAAATTTACAGAAATTAAATTTACACATATATTTACAGTTAATTAAATTTATAGAATCTTCAATTAATTTAATTTACAGTTAATTTAATTTACAGAAATTAAATTAAAGTTGACAGATATGGTCGATGGTTGACAGTTAGTCTAGACTTAAAAAAAATTTGATTGACTAAGATTTTTTTTTTTATATATATAAGGAAATAGGTTAATAACCCAAAATCCAAAGGTATTTGGGAAAAGTTGAAGTCTACCTTCTTAAGGACCACTATATAGTTATAACGGTAATCAATCAACCCACATTCGAGG
Organism: Picea engelmannii; assembly: GCA_009831015.1. Lineage (NCBI taxonomy): Eukaryota > Viridiplantae > Streptophyta > Pinopsida > Pinales > Pinaceae > Picea > Picea engelmannii. Next base: position 19,808 of record ML805243.1, read on the forward strand.
ATAGAAACTAGTAATAATTTTCCTCATTATTTATTGACAACCAAATTATAATAAGTTTTGTTTAAAAAAAAATTCAATTTTCTCTAACAAAGAAACACAATTTCAAATGTCTCTACATACTTATCTATCTGAAATTAAAAGAAAGATAACTAAAAGTAAATAATTCATAAATGACTGTTATGCAACCTCATTGCATCATCACCAAACACACATCTTACCTATCAATGTTATGTAACTTCAAGTGTTAATGACAACTATAACTTTATTGTATTTTTTCAAAGTTGGTGATTTAAAAAGAAACATCGTTTGATACTTATTAAATAATACTCTTATTTGTCTTTAGCTTAAAAAACATGTAAAACTTTCATTTATGTTTGATATCTTTAAATATTTGAAAAAATGATCTAGATAAAGAATTTCATATTGTCACTATGTGAACAAGAACTTTTTCATCAATTAAAATGAATAAATTATTTTAAAAAATTATTGAGAGGAATGTCATATTTGTTTTCAATGTCACAAAATTTTAATAAATACAAATCTAAGATCTTCAACGAAAAGGATTAATAATGATATACTATAATTTAATAAATACTAATTTAAGATCTTCTAGGAAAATGATTAATCATTTAACTGATGTTTAATATTAGTTCATGGTAGATTAAAAGAATTTTCAACAAAACAACATATCTTAATTATATATTTCCTATCAGTTAGACATTTGTAGCCCTGGTACCTAGTCTATTGGAAGGTCAAACACTCGTCAAAGTGGGGAATTCAGTTAGATGTTCAAAATTATGGGTTTGTCACCATGCTATAAAAGGTAGAACCTAAAATATGTATGAATTTAGCCTTTACACTCAATAACTAAGCACTGGGTATAATTTGTAAGAGAGAAACATCTTCAATGTCTCGCAGGGTAGAATTGTAGAGAGTGGGAAGATAAAAACTCTGACTAGCAGTTGGGTATATGTTTTTAAGAAATTGAAAGTGCACACTGTGAGGTGGAAAATAAGTTGTGGAAGATCTGAAATCTACATGTTTTTTGTAAAGGGTATGTGAACCTCTTTTTCTATGAATCAAAGTAGAGAATAAACCATTGGGGTTTGGAAGATTGAATATAACATTTTCAATCTGCAAGTTGGTGAAAATGCTAATAATCACCCACCTGCTACTACTGTTGTTGAGAGGGAGACTAGGGTTGTTGCTGACAGGATACACTAACATATATGTTATAACACATATGTAATAACTAATATCTAATAACATATATSTWATAACATATATGTATATTACATATATSTAATAACATATATGTAATAACATATATGTTATWACATATATGTAATAACATATATGTAATAACATATATGTTATAACATATATGTAATAACATATATGTATATTACATATATGTAATAGCATAAATGTAATAACATATATGTAATAGGCTATGACTTGGCCGTGGGGGGCCAAGCCATGGGCATGCCCACGGCTTGGCCACAAGGTTGGCCCCCCGTGACCAAGTCACAATCCATGGACTTAAATTTACAGAAACTTACAAAAATTACAAAATTTATAGAATTTATAGAAATTACAGAATTGACACAAACTTACGAAAATTACAGAAATTTACAGAAACTCACAGAACTTACAAAAATTACAGAATTTACAGAAATTAAATTTACACCTAGATTTACATTTACTTAAATTTACAGAAAATTACTCACAGCTCCAAGACTCACAACTCCAAGAACCACAACTCTAATCTCCACAGCTCCAATACTCCAAGACCCGCAGCCTCGACCTCCCGTCCTCCCACTCACAGCTGTCCAACACTCACACTCAAACTATCAACTGCGTCAACACAACCACACCAACACACTATCGCTCACACTATCATTCACACTATCACTCAGAATCACTCACCCTATCATTGACACTATCGCCAAGAACTCAGAAAAACCATAACAGTCTCGATGTGTGGGTAATATATAAACTTCTTTTTGGCCGAAAACATATTTCGGCTGAAACATTCTTTCGGCCGAAATATATTTTCGGTCGGAATATCTTTTGGCCAAAAAGATGTTATTGTATGAAAAAACTTTGTCCGACTAAAATTGTACACGAAAATAGAGGGCGTCATCATGGTACCATTTGATTTGATGTTCAAAGGTTTAGCCGAAAAAATATAACTTTTGGCCCAAAAAAATATTAGTTCGTCCGAAAAAAAGTCTTTTGGAATTTTGGAGATCTGATTGTCACAAAAGTGTTACCCACCTTCATGAATTTACCCATAAGTAGAGACATTCATTTCCATTCAACATTTTTCGCTATGCATTTATAATAGATATCATATATTTATTTTGGAAGATAGATAAAATGAAATTAGTAATTACATAATAGGCATATCATGGTTGGGCCCAATAACTTGTCCAAAATATGAATCCAAAATTTCAATTAAATTCAAAGAAATTATAGATTTACACAATATGCAATCAAGGGCATAAAATGAAAATCGTGGATAAAAAAGACACATCCATTTCAATTGACAAATCCTCCCTATGAAATCAATGAGGTCAAACACATGTCATATTGAGTTTTGACCCTCGGCTCCAAATATGAACCTTTTACATTGATCCCAACAACCTTATTCAAATTACATTTTGATTCACACATGTATGGCCTTGTAGTTGTGGAGGTGGGTGTTGTTGGAATTGTCTTGTTGATATTAAACCGATAGATTAAGTAGTTCATCAAACCAACTCATGGTTCTCAATTTGTTTCAAGCTGTAACTCGCTTATTGAGTCGATTTAGAGAAAATTGACCTAAACACAAAATGGGGAACAAAATGTAAATATTTCATAAAAGGAATTCCCACTAGTTTTATCACACGTGTTTCAATGAATCCATACTCCCCATGTAGTCATCAAGGTCAAACAGATGTCCTCTCAAGTTTTGACCCTTGAATTAGAATCTATATCTTCTACATTGAGTCAAATGGACTTGTCAGCATTATATTTGTATTCATGTATGTATGAACTTAGAATCATGGAGGAGGGTGACATTATAACTATCTCATTGATATAAATCCAACAACGAAAGTGCATCATCAAACCATATCAATGTTCTTTAGTTGTTGTGAGTTTCAACTTACTTTCTCGAACCATTCAAAGACACTTGACCTAAATACAATGAATGGCACAAAATGAAACCCATGCAACAAAAATATGTTCCATAAATTTCAAGAAATATATATATTAATTGGGCCATCCTCCCCATGCAATCACCAAGGTTGAATACATGTCCTCTCAATTTTAAACCGTACAATTCAAATCTGGCTCTTTTACATTAAGCTAAATAATTCAATATGAATTAGAGTTTTCTTCTCACATGTGTCACCTTGAAATCATGTAGGAGGGTGTTACATAATATTTCCCCTGCGGACAACTACAAGTGAAACTTCCCTTGGATTACCAGACCCCTATAACAAGACAAAAACACTACAAATGGACACTAACAACCCTTTAAACTCATTTTAACCAATTGGAAAGAGAGGAGAAAGGGAATGATGTACCATTTTACAAATGTTTTCCTCACTTCTTCCAATCCATGATCTTGATCTTCACATGCCCTAGTGCAACTTGATACATGAAATAGGAAGAAAAGAGAAACGACTATCTCCTACTCTATTTGATTAGGTTAAACAAATTCATCTACGATAAAGTAACAATATACAAGCATATGAAAGAATACAAAAACTTGAAGTAAATAGGACAAGTATATTCAATGAGAACCCAAAAGAGAATACTTACAAACCACAATTTATGTTGCAACAACCTCTCCAAGCTCTCTTCGTCCAAACCCTTGCACAAATGAACCAAGATAAAAAAAAATAAAAAAATGCTTTTATGATTTCTTTCCCCATTTCACCATGGAAATGCCTCCAATTTATAGGATGTGGGAGGCACAACCACCTTGAGTATGTTTTGAATCTGTTGAGGATATGGATCCATAGGTGACGATTCTTTTCCTTATATAGAGTCATGGAGTAAGACTGGAGCCAAACAAACCCCAACCTTTAGAGTTGTCCCTTAGAAAAATGTGGGATTCACCTTGATTCCCTCAACCAATAATGGCGCCCCCATAAATCTTGAGACAGGGCATTATGGCACTCCCTTAACATGGTGTAGGGAGCCCCAGTGTTCCCTAAACATATAAGGAAGGGGAGCACCAATATTCTTAAATGTCCAAAAATTGTCAAAATCCCAGGTAGAAAGGTATGTTTCGACTTCCAAATGATGTTGATTTTCCTTCCAACATGATTTAGGGGTTAAGACAAGTGTTTATGTGGTGTTGATTGAATTGTGACACTTACTAAGAGTGTATGAAGTATGTTATGAAACTTGCGACACTTGTGATGGTTAAGTTGAAACACTTACGACACTTGCGACACTTAGGATGTGACGTTTGTGCCACATGTGACAGTTATGAAACTTAGAACATGACATTTGTGCCACATTTGACACATTATGCAAGTGTGTAATTTTGACGTGTAACAGAGGGAATTACTGACACTATCTCATTGTAGAATACATAGATATAAATACTCCTCATGTGACTCTAATCACCGTGGTTTCACTCTATAATAATTTATTTTTTTCTGGACCAACCAATAACATTTCTTATGACCCTTCTCCGTGCAATAATCTCAAGAAATTGGTCATGTTAGGTTATATCTTTCTTAAACTCTTTTATGGACCCTGTGGTCCCATGAATCACACCTACAACATGACAATTGTGGAGGAATTAAATAAAATGTTTTAGTCTCTCTCCCAATAAATCAATTCTCTTACCCAATCCATCATCATAATGGAAATTAACATGACTTCCCTCACCATGCATGTTGGACTTTGCTTGATCATATTGAGAATATACAAGGTAAGCCTCATGATGTTGGAAATTTCTCAAGAGAAGGAAATCATAATGGACATAACATTGATGAGGAAAAGTGACACAATAATGACCACTCATTTTCTAACTATTCGCACAATGTGATGCTTCAATTCACTAAAGTTGATCTGAACAAGTTTGAAGGGTTGCATCTAACTGGTTTAGTTGACGAAATGAAACACTATCTTTCCCTTCATTCCATAGAAAATGAACTATTGAAACCCCAAATTTCTCTATTTGGATAGGAAATGCTAATAGTGGTGAAAATGGCATAAGAAAGCATATCCAAGGTTCATTACACGAAAGTAGTTTGTGAAATCCATGTTTTCCTACTTTATTAGGCATACTAATTTTTTGGGCTAGCTTACCAAATTGTGTTAAATAAGTATGGTGGAAGAATATATTGATGTTTTTGAACATTTTGATATTAGAAAAAATAAGTTAACTAATAAAGTCTTTTAATAAAATATTTATCAATGGTATTAAGGATGGAATACAATCCCTAGTGGAGATGAACCACCACGTTACTTGGTTGGATACCACTTAGATCACCCATTGTGCACAGTTTGTATCATATTCCCAACCCAAATTATAAATCATTTATCCACATCCAAAACCAAATATGATGGCTCCTTAGTGGCCTACTCTACCCCTCAAATTACACAGGTTAACATTGGTCAAAATGGTAGAACGTTATCTCAAAGTCTCTACTACAACTATTATGAAGAATGTTCTCCAGGGAATATTAGATGTAAGGAATGAAAACTATTTATGGTCATTTTTTAGGAAATTTCGAATGTTGAAGTTGATGGTGGTAATTAAGAGGAATTCAACCACTCCCCCCACTAAGGAAGTTCCTCTTCCTAGACAATAAGGACAAGAACCCTAAATAGGTCTTCATTATTTAACCAATATTTCTTCTTCTCAGACATTAAATTTGGTTGGCTATATCATGAATTTGAAGTCTATTTTCTTAACTGAAAGAAAAGGAACCCATAACTTCTGATCCATATTGAATCATTATATTATTTTTCATCTATATCAATTCTTTAAGAGTGGAAAAATTGGAGGAATTAGCTTGCAGGGTCATTTTAGTGGAAAGTCCCAATTTGGAAAATTGGGGTCAGGAACATTCCAAAGCAATTTTTAGGCATTAATTTTTTGGGGTTTCAGTGTCCAAAAATTTCACACACACCCTTGATGATGTTATACACTCCAATACGTTTCCAATTGTATGGACCATGCATCAATCAGATCTCATATGGAAATTTTATGCCTCCTACAAGTTGGCCTACCATGTTGACCACCAAGGTATGAAAGGATGCCACATCAGCCCCCATTACTCATGCATATGGGGATATCCATGTCAGTAATTTCCAAAATATTCTAGAAGGTCCAAAACCTTATCACAATTCAAGATTCTAGAAGTCAAAACCATAACCCTAGACAACTATCAGGTTATGTTAAATATCAAACTTCTAGGAGGAGAAGGGGTTCCATTATATGTTATTGTATTTTGTTTCATATCAAAGTAGAACAAATGGTAGTCAGAAATTAGAGATAATAACAGGGGGGTTAATGTTTTTTAGTACCCTAACAAGCCACGAGTCTCAAGTAAATCCATAAAGAGTGCCTTATCCTTTGTACTTGCATTATTCCATATGAGGGAAGAGAGAGCAGAGTAGACTCACATTCTAGATAGGTTTTCTCCCATAAGGGTTTCCTAGAGAAAATAATTGTGTTATTTTGTGGATGGTGTGTGATTGTATTTTGTGATTCTCTATTTTATGCATTTTATCTATTTCATGCATAAGAATAAAATCAATAACTAAATATTTTGGAATCTAAAGGAAATTAACCTCCATACTGTAGATTTTAGTTTTATTTATCATATCTATTGTGATGAATTGTTCCAGTGGAATATATATGACAATTTACATATCAATTTCACTCATATGTACATTTCCCAAGAAACGCACTATTCTATACATGTTGTTAACAACTTTGGATTATGGTTTTTAATGGGGGGGACTATGAAATGTGGTGGCCAATGTGAAAATGTGAAACTTCAAATGGGTGATTATGCCCTCAAAAATCGCATGCTTTCCATTGAAATGGGTGGTCATGGTATTATTTTTGGTGTTGAATGGTTGAGAATAGTAGAACCCATCACCATGGATTTCTTAGAATTCTACATTAAGTTACATAAGGATGGGCATTCCAACATGCTCAATGGTCTCAAATCAATATCTCCATAAATAAGCATCTCCCATCATATGTGAAATATCCTAAAACAGGTCCATTCCAACATTATTTCTCAATTCCATGTGATTCAAGACTTTGAGGATGTGTCTCATCCTATTCTTCTCTACTTGTATTTAGTATTGGACAAACAACAATGGGTATTTCATGTTCCTCAAGGATTAACACCATCACGTGGAGAAAAAAATCATAGCATCCCACTACTCCCAAGTAGCCTACCACCCAATGTACATCCATATCGTCACCTTTTTTCAAAAATAATGAAATCAAAAGTATTATACATGAGCTAATACATACATGTATCATCCATCATAATATTAACCCCTACTCTTGTCCTTCATCGTGGTTCTTAAAAAATAAGGTATTGGCTATATGCCTTGATTTTTGAGCTCTTAACAAATCAAAAGTAAAAAAAACAAATCCCCATTCATATCATTGATGATCTCTTAGATGAGCTAGATGAAACCTAGTTCTTCAGCAAACATGATCTTCACTTTATTTATCACCAAATTAGTGCAAAGGAAGTAGATATTTCAAAGACTACTTTCTACACTCAAGATGGTCATTATGAGTTTTTAGTGATGCCTTTTGATATGTGCAATGAACCTTCCACTTTTTAGATCATCGTGAACTAGATATTTCAACCCTTTCTACACCATGTTTTCCTAGTCTTACTTGATGACATCTTAGCCTACAACAAAAATCAGGTGACACATGTGGCACACATAGATTAGGTCTTACAACTACTCTGTAGTCACTAGTTATTCCTCAAATGTTATAAATTGTCTTTTTTTTTTTTGAAGTGGAATATTTGGGACACATTGTTAGTGGGGAGGGTGTGTGTGTTGATCTTAAAAAATTGAGGCGACAACAAGTTTCCCTCACCGAAGTACCCTAAAAAAAATTTGAAACTTTCTTGGCATCACAACTTATGACATGAATTTTTTCAACAACTACATGGTAATTGTAGGTTCCCTCACCACCTTTCCCAAAAATAATCCCTTGAGTTGGAATGAGGAGGCAAAATTGACTTTTTAGGTTTTAAAAGTTTTTAGGTGTACTACCCCAGTACTCATCCAACCCAACTTCATTGAGACATTTGTTTTGGAATCTGATGCCTCGATAAGAGGGATTGGTTCCATATTAATGCAAGAGGGACACCTTCTAGCATTTACCAGTAATCAATTATGTGATATAAACTTGGAAAACTCCACCTTCTAGTTGAAGGAAATGGAAAATAATCTTCATGCAGTTGATATGTGGAATCCATGCTTTATGGGGAATCATTTCAAGGTTAAAACATATCCTCATAGCTTGAAATATTTCATAAAATGGAGGATATCTTCCCCATAGTTGTAAAATTGGGTCACAAAGATGTTAGTCTTGATGAGATTATCTACAAGAAGGGAAAGGAAAATTTGGTTGATGATTCTCTCTAGATAGGAAGTTTGATGAGGAAGGTTCCATATTTCCATAACTTTCCTAGTTCCAAACAAGTTATAGGAGATACATCAAGAATGGTTAGTGGATTCCAAGATCATGCCCATGATACACTAATTACTAGCCAACCCATAGATACACCCAGGCTACACTGGAAAAAAGATGATCTCCACTCTAAATGGTGTAGATTTTTGGTTCATGATTCCACATTTGAATTCAAATATTATATGATTTATACTGTTATCCCACATCATGTTATTTTCGGTTTTAAAAAACATATGAAAGGATTAAGCATTCAAACTTTTTGGAAGGTATAATTAAATGCATTCTCACATGTATGGATAAATGTGAAAAATGCTAATACAAAATGGGGAAAAAAAATAGCCTCCAATAATATTATATCCCTTACCCATTCCACCAACCACCTCAGCTAACATTTCTATTCATTTCATTGCGGGGTTACCAAAACTAGGCAAAAAAGAAATGATATTGGCAATTGTTGATCACCTTTCTGAATATGGTCACTTATGTTCCTTACAACATCCATTCAAGGTATCCAAAAATATCACAAGTCTTCATGGATAATATTTTTAAACTCCATTCCATCCCTAAGTCCATTGTGACTAATCATGACCCCAAATCCACTAGTAATTTCTTGCAAGATTCTTTTCATCTTTAAGATACTCAATTGAATCTCAACATTGGACATCACCCTTAAATATATGGCCAGACATAAGTAGTTAATAAATTTTTGGTAGGTTATTTAATTTATTTTTCTTTGGATAGGTAATCCCAATGGGTCTATTCACTACCCTTGTTTGAATTTTGGTACAATAATACCTATCATGGAAATACTAAAATGACCCTCTTCAAGGTAGTCTATGGAAAACTAACCCCATAATTTATCTCATAATTATCAATCCTTAAGTCTTAGGAGGTTTCCAAATCCTTGATATCCCTATTAACAATATTCATGCCCTAAAGGATAATTTGGCATTGTCTGATAATCAGATCAAGCAATAGGTCGATCAACATTGGGAGAATGCCACTTTGAATAAGAGGATCATGTGTTTTTTTGTGTTTATACCTATAATAATGCATCCTCAAGGAGAATAACAACCAAAAGTTAACTCCTAATGTTTACAGACCCTATATTACATTCAAAGGTATAGGCATAGTGGCTTACAAATTGGCACTTCCCATCATTCATGAGCATCATCTTTGCTAGCACACTATCCATGAAGTTTTGATCCAATGGAAGGATACACATCCTAAAAATGATACATGGGAATAAATAGAGGTTATCCACCAATTTCCTCATCTCCAACCTTGAGCATAGCACTACTTTGTAAGGGGGAGGGGATGTTAAGGTTCCACCCTAACTCTCTTGGTTAGGAGAATAGGTTATTACTTAATTTATTGAGGGTCACCTTTTTTAGATAAGTCT
>ML805243.1:43006-129682 GCA_009831015.1 Picea engelmannii
GCAGAAGAACATATGTCAATCCATAACAATTATAGATACAATGAAAACATGGATGAGAAACAACTAAATAGAACCAAAATAGCTAGCCAAATATCATGGCCTATCTAGAATTAGTATTGTGGCTTCACGACCATACCACTAGTGAAATAGATACTACATTCAAATAATAACAGGAGAACTTTACACGTATAATCTGACAAATATAAATATGGCATTTGTGATAAAACCTATCTTGAAATAAAAACTCATTTTGACAAATATAAATATAGCATTTGTGATAAAACCTATCTTGAAATAAAAACCCATTTATCCAAAAGGTTGAATGTTAGTGATACCAATCTCGCTTATACTTGTCTTGAACAAGAAAACATGCTTACATAACTTGGAAAATTTTAAAACAATAAAACAAGTTTAAATAGATTGGAATTTTTTATAAAATAGATTTTGAAATTTTTGTATATTTTTTTAACACAAATTAAAATTTAGATATAAAATAAATAGAAAAGAATTTATGAATAAACAATTCATATAAAAACATTTATATATTCTTAAATTAAATAGATATTTAAAATATTTAAAACAAACTAAATTATATATCCTAATTTAAATTTCAATTTCAAGATATTTGTCAATACGAACTTTCTTAACCTTCTAAGTCATCAAAACTTTAATGAACATTTTAAAGAAATACAAACAATCTCTTACTTTTCTTAAGGTCTAGTAAATGAACATTAATAAAAAGAACCTATTTAAACCTAACACTTATGTGTATATTTACCATTTTTATATAACATCTCTTAAAATATGAAACATGGATAACATAAACTGAATACTAATTTAAGCAGTAGTCTAAACTTTTTAAGTTTTAATTTTTTTTCAATAATATTTTTTTTGTTTTGCCATAAATCTTTGAATAATTGCAAAACTTTTACACAATAAAAACCAAAATTAAAACTTTTAGAGAACGCCCCCACTTTAATATGCATTCCCTATAACATTATGTAACCATTTTCTGTGTAACTATAAGATACCATACTTTACAAACAAAAGAGTGTTCACATAGTTACATTTTTTTTTTCACCGAGTTCACATTGTTACATATACATAATGTTAATGAAGAAAAACATGGTGGGTTAAAACAAATAGGTTTTCACATTGTTATCTACTTAAAAAAAAAGGTTATTAAATTTTTTTAAGTGTAAAAGGCTACTTCAATTTCTTGCCATGCATCTTTCTTACCATGTTTTATATTTACCATTTGATTCTTTGGAGTATGCTTTGGAAGATGGAGTGATCAAATATATATATTATTTTATATATATGGATAATGTAATTTATGACAAAGCATCTAATTAATAATTTATGATCTGTAAGTGTCAAATCGGCGATGATTGCAGTCTATGTAAAGTTTGAAGTTTCCTTATTGAATGTGGCACATTTTTCTGATTAATGATTTATTATTTGTAAGTGTCAAATTGGCCACGATTGCACTGTAAATAGAATTTCATTATTATTGTATGTGGCACGTCTTTATTTACAGAAAAAAATATTGCTCTCAGTAGAAAGAACAAAGATATTTTGAAAATAGGCGAAAGAAGAGTCCACTGCTTTACGATTGGAGAGCATGGTTGTTAATAAAGCTACAAAGAATAATGTTTGGTCGGACTCATACTGTTTTGCTTTGTTGATCTGCAAAGCGAAAACGATATCTTACCTCGCCAATTATTATTGTTATTTTTCCCGTATCGTTTTCACTTCTCACATAAACAAATCTTACTTGTCATTATTCTGCTCCGAGTATATGTTGTAATTTCATCGGTTGGTACTATCTCGTCGATCACCTGGGGATCGAGGATTTAGGGGAAAAAAATAGTGAAAAGATGTGGCAGAGAATGAACCCTAGAAACAGACAATACGGCAGCTCAACTCATTGAGTAGAGTAGGGATCTGCAAGGACATGACATATTAGTTAGATTTGAAGTACACAAATTAGAGAACTGGTTGAGAAATTGTTTTCACAGAAGTCTCGCGATACCAGCTACGATGGCTATCGCACATCCACCAAATCCAATCATAAACTCGCTGCACAACTATTCAGGCTATAAATTGCGTTGCTGTCGAGGTTAATGTCATAGTTATAGCATAATTGCTCTTTGCAAAGCAATCAAATCATGAAGACGACTAAAATGGCAAGAATTTCGTTTTCTGCTGCAAGTTTTTTAATATTTGCCTATGCATCGATAGATGCAGCTGGAGCTGGAGGACTGGAACTGAACTTCTATAGCAGGACCTGCCCCGGAGTTTCTAATGTAGTAAAAGAAGTAGTTGCAGACTACATATCCAGAGCCCCAACTCTGGCCGCACCTCTTCTCAGAATGCATTTTCATGACTGCTTTGTCAGAGTGAGTATATTTAGGGTTTCACTATATTGTACTTATGGACCATTGAGACTACAGCATAGTATTTACAGGCTCTTGATATTTTTGACAAGAACATGAAATTGATTGGTGCAGGGTTGCGATGGATCGGTGCTTTTGAATTCCACAAAATCGAGAAAGGCAGAAAAGGAAGCTGCTCCGAATCTGAGCCTGAGAGGATTTCAAGTCATCGACGCAGCCAAAGCTGCAGTGGAAAATGTGTGCCCGGGAGTCGTCTCATGCGCCGATATTCTCGCACTCGTCGCACGAGATGCTGTTCATATGGTAACACAAATTATTCAATAAATCCCTTAATTTCGTTTCCCGTTTAATCACCAGTTTTGCTTGACAGACTCTAAGATGATATTTAATTCATGCAAATATTAGTTGGGTGGACCATTCTGGAACGTTCCAACGGGCCGCAGAGATGGAGTGGTGTCCAATCAGAATGAACCTGTGGCAAAACTTCCTCCTCCCAACGGAACTTTCTCCAAACTGAAATCAATATTTGCCAGCAACGGTCTTGACGTTAAGGATTTGGTTGTGTTGTCAGGTAAGAAATCCACTACATTCCATACTCCACAGCTATTATCTTTTACGTTAAAAGGAGATTGAATTTAAGTATTGCATCAAGATTTATATATAGTTCACTACTGGGTGCAGGCGGCCACACAATAGGGACGTCTCACTGCAGCTCCTTTAGCAGCAGGCTCTATAATTTTACAGGAAAAGGAGATATGGATCCGTCCTTGGATAAATCTTATGCAGCTCAGCTCAAAATAAAATGCAAGCCTGGCGACAATAAGACAATAGTAGAGATGGATCCGGGTAGCTTTCGAACATTTGACACGCATTATTACGTGAATGTAAAGGAAAACAGAGGCCTCTTTCAATCCGATGCTGCGCTTCTGACCAACAACGAGGCACAATCATATATCAATAAAGAATTGGAGAGCTCGTCGTTCTTGTGGGATTTTGCAAGGTCGATGGAGAAGATGGGCAGAATCGGGGTGCTAACAGGCACTGTAGGAGAAATCCGAAAACACTGCGCTTTTACGAATTAACCGGACCTTCAATTTTCTTTGCGTTTTGATTGGAGAATTCATGTTTATTCTGTTTCGATTATATTGAGAACATTTTAGGGTAAAGATTCTACAATGTCCTCAAATTCAAATTGTTATTGTTAAGGAGTTTCATCTTCAAGGTTGAGAAGTTTAGCTTCTTGCTGGATAATAAGTTTCAGGTATATGTAGGTTGCCAGCTGTTAGATATATTTTTGGGTTTATAATAGCAGCTCGACTGATTTGAATTTTTAATCTTCACAAATAATATCTAATTTTAATATTCACAAATTAGATAAAATGGATATTTTTATGAATATAGGGTTTATTATTTATTTTTAATGTGTCATATTCACTTATAAAGACATATACCTATTTACAATGGACACATTTAATCATCTTTTAACCATAAATTTCAATCTATGGTATGTTAACATATTTTTAGTGATCCTTCCAAATCAATGAAAGCGATTTTATGTTCATAACTTTTTAGCATTTTTAAAGGCTTCCTTAACTTATTTACTTTTTAAAATTTACTTAATATAATTAATAATTAAGAAATAACTCTTTAACCATCTAATTGTCACGTTCAAATGATTAACAAACTTAATTGAAATTACAAATTTACTCCACTATTAACTTTTTATCATTTTACAATATTAAATTTACATTTGTGCCAAGTTTAAATTTACATTTGTACTGAAAGGCTTATACCTATTGGAGATGGGCACAATTAATCTCCTTTTAATCTAAAATTTTAATCCGATGGTTAACAATTGAAGATGCTGGCATATTCTTAGATTAACACTTGTCATATTGTTGCACTTACATATTTTATTTTGGAGATATATTTATGAATATAAATGGGGATATATTTATGAATATGAAGCAGCCGACTCTTGAAGTCATATTGTTACAGGTAAGTGTTTTATTTTAGAGATATATTTATAAATCTGAAGCAGCGGACTCTTGAATCTGAATCAGCCACTCTTGAATCTGAAGCGGTCTATAGATGTTCATCAACCACAACTTAAGTGGCTGTACTAGTTACAATCAATTGTTTCATATTCTTCAATAATTTCATATTCTTCATATTTTTGGTTTCATCTTACCAACAATAAACCTTTCCGAGTTCACCAGCAAAGAGTTAACAACTGTGCTATTTTACACAATATTAATCAAAATCTAATATATAACAAAAAGCAAATCGCAGTTTACATCTGTATCCAGCTAAATGAAAAACAAAGTGCACTTTCCAGCTCTATCAATGAAGACAAAAAAAACTTTGCCGACTATCGTAAATTAAAATGATAATAAATAATAAACATAATTTTTTAATTTATAATATAACTAATATTTCTAATACTTTTATTTTAAAGTTAAAGTTATAATATATTTTAAATTTGAAGTTATAACGTATTTAGATCAACTCTTAAAGTTAAAGATAAAGATCTTTTATTCATTTTCCAAAATTGTATATCAAAAAATAGATGAACTTAAATTGATACATTTATTTTTATTTATATAAAATATAAATTTATTTTAAAATTTTAAAATATATGTTTAAAATGTATTGAATTGAATTAAAACGCATTTAAATGTATTGTATGGAATTAAAACGCATTTAAATGTATTGAATTAAAACGCATTTAAGCCACTTAAAATTTAATTATTATTGTTATTATAATATAAAAGGTGAGGAATAAAAAGATAAAATTGTGAAGAAGACGAAAGCCTACCCGTGTTCAGAAAAAGGAGGCCAAAATACAAAAAGAACTGGACCCATCTCCGGTTGTCGACATCTTTTCAATATATATAGATTTTATGTAAGAAAAAAGTGAAAAAAAATCTCTTTGTTGATGATAGATATTAGTAGGTGAAACAATTAGGATATTGTCATATGGTCCCCAAAGATTTAATCTTTAATATCTTTCTTTTGAAGAAATAAAAATATATTAGGGAGAATAAATATTCAAGATTATTGGAATTATTTAGTAATATTTTGAATAACTAATTCATTATTAATTAAATCTAAATTTCAATAAAGATGTTGTAAAGATATGTATGGGTATGGATTTTTATGGGGATTTGGAGGATATCAACTTAGTAGTTGGGGATAAGGAAATGGGTCAAATGTTAGACAATAAAAATATGTCTTTAAATGTTAGTATTGTAGAATATAAGGTTATTTGAACATTTGAGGTCCATGCAAAAAATCTCAGGGAAACCAAGGGGATCTTTATATGGTTAATGCTCCTTCAAACTTTGGTAGATTCTCACTTGAAGTAACCTTTGAGCTCACATGTCCATCTAGGAAGGGGAAAATGAAGTTGACAATTGAGGAGGGATCCAAACATTTTCACATTTTTCATTAAGAAAGAAGGATTTCACAACATCCAAATCAATGGTTCCATGATCTATTTTGAGACCCTAAAATATACTCTCTCTCAACTAGAAGTTTTGCAAGAAGGGAATGCCTCAATCTCTCAACAAGAAGAGGAAATATGTGAATAAATCAAAGAAAATGTTAGTAAAAACTCCCTTTCTCCATCAAATATATGTAATAAAGAATCTCAACCTTCTCTTTTTAGGCAATTTTTTCCTCACATCCCTATAGATGATGCTCCTAAAGATCTCCAAAGATGACATAAGATAATATTGACCTCAAAACTTGGGAGTCCAATGAATTTCACTTACCTATGAAAGGAGGTTTTGATGTTTGTACTATAGACCTATATAAACCTAATATGGGTAGAAAGATGAAAATCTTAAACACCATCTAGAAAGAAAAAAAGAAAATTCTAGAGAGAAATAATTAACTAGCATCAAGGTACTCAGTGCAACTAAAGAACCTAATAGGGGTATGGAAATTGACGCAGACCCCCTTTCCCTCAGGACGAGATCCGCACATGATCGTTCCAATTCTTCCACAAGTCGAAGCGACTCCTTTGGTTCCCTGCTGAAACCTTCAACGAATCTGATCCATAGGTCCTTCAGAAACCACACCTATGCGAACATGCACAAGGCGTGAGCTTCACCTCCTCCAAGTGACCACATCGCTCTGACCAAGGCCTTAACACAAGCACCTTTCACAACTCGCGATCTCGCGAGTTCGTGAGTCGAAGCTCTCAACTCTTCTTTCTTCAAACCTCCGATACCCGAGATTGTGATACGGGTATAGATCCTCCTGTTAGCGCCGTCTACATATAACCGTAGGCTAGGGCTAAGTGATAGCACCTTTCTCTACTTGCGACTTCGCGAGTTGGAGTGTCGAGCCTCCATGCTCCTCCTTTGCGATCCCCCGAGACATGATACGTCAGCAATGGGTTGACTCCCCTTTCGCACTACTCGCAACTCGCAACCTCACGAGTTAGAGTGTCGAGTTCTCATGGTCTTTTCTTGCGAATCTCCAAAGTGCGATAAGTCAACATGATGTTGAATCCTTCTCAAGCGACGATTGTCCGCCTATCAACCACATGGTCCACACCTGATGGACGTGCCACGTGTCCGCCCGAGACCTAGCCCTCGACACTTCGCGACTTCTATAGTCGAAAGTGATTCCTCCAACCTCCGAACCCTCGATACACAATATAGAAAAGGTTCTGATCCAACAGTCTTCCCATGACCTGTATCCAACGACTGTCTCTGCTCCTCGCCACTCGGAGCTTCCTGAAATCAAGAATTTGGTCTTCCCTCTCCAAGCTCCCGAACCATGAATCCACGAGATAATCCAACGGCGTGGATTGAAATGAGATCAATGGCTCACATTGACCCTCAAATCTTGGGTGATGGGTTTCATCGGCCTCTAACCGCCCTACAACTTTGTAAGATCCAATGATTATCGACTATTCGACACTTCCTTCATAAAGTGTCTCCACCATCCATTCCAGCTGCTCTTCGTCTGTGCACCCTCCCAGAGATTAAACTCTGTGCGACTTCCTCCGGATCCGACGATTTTCGACTATCCACGCAAGATCTGATGGCCTAGATATCTTTCTCTTTCGTTGCACTTTCTTGCCTCCACCTGGACGTAAACTTCAATGATCCAAATCTTTCTTCCAGCACTGATCCTATGGTAGTTGTAGCTCCCTCCTGAGCTTTCGCTTCTCCCTTCTCCTTGGAAGATTTCTGAAGTATCAAAAGTCTTATCCTTTGCTTCCTCTTGCGAGCCTGCAACCTTGGTCTCGCCTAAGTTTTTGGGACGCTCCTCCCCCTGAGCTTCAGGACTGTGAACCCTTGAAAGGTTTCCCCGAATTCTACACTCCTTGCAGCTATTGCTCTGTGCACAAAGGTGCTATCTGTCCTGAGCTTTTCTGTGCTCTTCTCCTGCACTTGACAAGCCTTCAGACGACTATCTTAACAAGTCTTCAAATGGTTGTCTCTCAAAACTTTACTTAGGTGTTGGCCTGGTGCACTCCTTGCACAGGTCTTTACCTCCTTGAGCTTTAACTTCTCAGACCTTAATGGTCTCTGCCCCTTTCTCTCCTTGAAAGAATGGAAATGCCCTCTAGCAACTTCCTTCTCAAGCACTCCTTGCTGAGCCTGCAGGGTGTTCAGTAACCCTTTAAAGGTCTTCCTCCTGACACTTCTTCTCCTTTATGAACTCAAACAAGAGTTATTTATGTGCACACCTACACCAACTCAATGCCCTCCTGGAAGAGCTTCTTCAGAATCCCTCAGTAATTCTATCAGTCATGTGCCCTCCTCTGCACAGTCTCACCTCCAAGGTATTCAACAACCTTGAGGATTCTCCTCGAGTTAGTGACTTCAGCTGGTGCGCCCTCCTGGCACGTCTTTGTCTGAATCCACAGAATTCAATAGTGCACTCCTTGAACAGGCTTACAGAACCCACAATATTCTACCATGCAACCTTGCATGAAGCCTCAAAGAATCCAAACCTGGAATCAAAGAACTCACAGACAGTAAATTATGTCTATCCCTGCAAATGCATACCTAACATACATCTACAGCATATCATCAACACATAAAGACATTCATTCATGAACTCATAATCACATAAAGACTCATGTGAAGGAAAAACTGCTCGTTGTATTAATATGAAAATGCCTCTTTACAATGTGTTCGAGCTCAAACTGCAATAGAGTCTCATCTCTCTCTCCCTCTCTAAAACTAACTACTAGATACATAGAAGATGTTTTTACAAAGAGGGGCTCCTCGAGCTCTTCCCTCCAAGCTACCTACTCTCATTAATTTTACATTCAATTATATTGAATGGTTGTCTAGTCTGAATCGGATCTAGATCTCATCCTTACAACCTATTTAAGGAGATCTTTACTAATGCCTTCTCAAAGGCATGGCTTTGGCTCTTCGGCCTTACAATCATTAATTACATTAATTCAAATTCAAAATATGAAAGTGAGAGGGTTGCACCTCTCTCCCATTGAATGCGCACTTTAATGTGTCTGGTTGGCTGGTGCATTGCTGGCTTGGAGCGATGCTCCTGCATCATACTCCTCTGCTATGAAAAATTCATGAGCTCCTTCTCATGAGCTTCCAAATATGGATGTTGAAATCCTCCCGGATCCCAAACAGTTCTCTGGAGCTGTCCATCTGCTCCTCTTCTTTGTTGTTGCTGCTTCTTCTGCCCTACTGCTCTTGCAGGTTCTCCTCTGCTCAGCTTCTCCTCACTGGTAGTTTCTGTTGATGACCTTGACATCAGCCTTCTGATCTCTTCGATCTCTTCGTCCAGCTGCTCCAATGGCTGGCTCTTCTTTTTCAGCCTGCTCCACGGCATTTTTGTCTCCTCAATGGGCAGATCTACATGATTCCCCATGTTTCTTTCCTCTGTGGCTTCAACTTCCCACTCCGCTGCAAAGTTCAGCTCTGCAGTCTCCTCACTAAACTATTGTTCAGCTTCTCCCTGTGGAAGTTCTGTTGCTGCCATTTCTGTTCTTGGCATGTCTCCAGCTTCCTCCAGCTGCTCCTCAGATTGGAATTCACCTTCACCCGCTGCTGCATGCCTCGACATTGCAGTCATCATTTGTTGTTCAGCTCCCTGGCTGAAATTTCTGGGTGATTCCTTAGAATGATCCTCTGCTATCATCTGCATGACTGTCTACTCTCGGTAGTCATCTACTGGCTCTGGATTTTTTATCCAATCCTCTAGCATTTCCAACTCCTTCTCCGATGGAGTGAAAATCTTATCTCGATGTTCTTCTTCTGCTGTCAGCTTCAGTGCTGCAGCTGTCTCTTTTTCAACTTCCTGGCTGAAACTGTTGAGCCATTCCTCATAATTCTCTTTTCCTTCTTCTTGGGCAACCTCTAACATCTACTATGATTCTTCTCCCATGACAGTCTCTGCTAGTTGTCCTTCTGCTATTGATCCCTCTGCAATGCATGCTCTGACTTCGACTGATCTAAGTGGTAGGAATATCTCAATTCCTCCAATCATCAGAATGCTCTTCTGATCTTCTTTCTCCATCATCTCTCCTTGCTAATATGAACTCACTTCTGAGTTTATCTGCTCTGTCAGCTCCTCTCCTTGATTCAAACTCACTACTGAGTTCATGAAACTTTCAGACAGTCTCATCTGCTCTCCCTTGGCCACCTGGCAATATGGGATTTCTTCTCTGCCCTCCTGACAGTCTATGAGATCCTCCAACGATCTCATTTCCTGGCAACCTGAACTTTCATCACTGCCTTCCTGGAGGTTCATGAGGTCTTTCAGTGATCTCTTACCATCATCATCATTGAGATTTATCCCAGCCTCTAGTTCACAGGCATGAACCATCTTGTCTTCATCTCTGAGGCTTTCCACATACCTTAGCCATCCTCTTAGCAGCCTTTGTTGTCTTTTGGCCAACAATTTCTTGACTGGCCACTTTACCTTTCTCTTCATGGGCCATTCATATACCCAATGTGGCTTTGCATCCTGCTGCATCTGCAGTGCAAGTTCTTCCATCCCCGTTCTGATCTCGATGAGTTTTTTATCCATCTCGGCCTTGCTCGACTACTGATGGATCTTCTTTCCATCGCGTCTATGGCCTTCAGTATCCATTTTCCTGCCTTTTGTCTGCCCTCCTGGAAAACCTGCTTCTATCACTTTGCAACCCTGAGTGCTTCCAGTGTCCCTTACAATTCTCCCAACTATCTTCTTAACTGCTGCATACCTGCGAGAAATCACCACAGAGTCTCAATACTTTGCCTTCCTCTAATACTAAACTACTGTGTATCAGAGTACTCTTTCTCCTCTCGCTTCCTCTGCCTGCAATATACAAACAGAGTCAAGCTCTTATACCGAATGACGCAGACCCCCTTTCCCTCAGGACGAGATCCACACAGATCATTCCAATTCTTCCACGAGTCGAAGTGACTCCTTCGGTTCCCTGCTGAAATCTTCAACGAATCCGATCCACAGGTCCTTCAGAAACCACACCTATGTGAACATGCACAAGATGTGAGTTTCACCTGCTCCAAGCAACCACAGCACTCTGACCAAGGCCTTAACACAAGCGCCTTTCACAACTTGCGATATCGCGAGTTCGTGAGTAGAAGCTCTTGACGCCTCTTTCTTCAAACCTCCGATACCCAAGATTACGATACAGGTATAGCTCCTCTTGTTAGTGCCCTCTACATATAACTGTAGGCTATGGTTAGCTCCTAGCACCTTTCGCTACTCATGACTTTGCGAGTTGGAGTGTCGATCCTTCGTGCTCCTCCTTTGCGATCCCCCAAGACATGATACGTTAGCGATGGTTTGACTCCCCTTTCGCACTACTTGCAACTCGCAACCTCACGAGTTAGAGTGTCGAGTTCTCATGCTCTATTCTTGGGAATCTCCATAGTGCGATAAGTCAACAAGATGTTGACTCCTTCCCAGGGGACGACTATCCACCTATCAACCATGCGGTCCCCACCTAATGGATGCGCCACGTGTCCGCCCGAGACCTAGCCCTCAGCACTTCGCGACTTCTATAGTCAAAAGTGATTCCTCCAACCTCCAAACCCCCGATACGGGATATAGAGAAGGTTATGATCCAACGGTCTTCCTGTGACCTAGATCCAACGACTGTCTCTGCTCCTCGCCACTCGGAGCTTCATGAAATCAAGAGTTTGGTCTGCCCTTTCCAAACTCCCTAACCCCGAATCCGCAAGATAATCCAACGACGTGGATTGAAACGAGATCAATGGCTCACATTGACCCTTGAATCTTGGGTGATGGGTTTAACCAGCCTCTAACCGCCCTGCAACTCTGCAAGATCCAATGGATACCGACTATTCGACACTTCCTTCATGAAGTGTCTCCACCATCCATTTCAATGGCTCTTCGTCTATGCACCCTCCCAAATATTAAACTTTGTGTGACTTCTTCCGGATCCGATGGTTGTTGGCTATCCGCACAAGATCTAATGGCCCAAATCTCTTTCTCTTCCGCTGCTCTTTCCTACCTGCACCTGGACGTAAACTTCAATGACCCAGATCTTTCTTCCAGCACCGATCCTATGGTAGTTGTATCTCCCTCCTGAGCTTCCGCTTCTCCCTTCTCCTTGGGATATTTTTGAAGTATCAAAGGTCTCGACCTTTGCTTCCTCTCGTGAGCCTGCAACCTTGGTCTCGCCTGTGTTTTTGGGACGCTCCTCCTCCTGATCTTCGGAACTGTGAACCCTTGAAAGGTTTCCCCAACTTCTGCACTCCTTGAAACTATTGCTCTGTGCGCAAAGGTGCTATCTGTCCTAATATTTTCTGTGCTCTACTCCTGTGCTTGAAAAGCCTTTAGACGAATGTCTTGACAATCCTTCAGACAACTATCTCTCAACACTTTGCTCAGGTGTTGGCTTGGTGCACTCCTTGCATAGGTATTTACCTCCTTGAGCTTCAACTACAAAGACCTCAATGGTCTCTGCTCCTTTCTCTCCTTGAAAGGATGGAAATTCCCTCTAGCAACTTCCTACTCAAGCACTCCTTGCTAAGCCTGCAGGGTGTTCAGTAACCTTGTGAAGGTCTTCCTCCTGATGCTTCTTCTCCTTTTTGAACTCAAACAAGAGTTCTTTCTATGCACACCTACACCAACTTAATGCCCTCCTGGAAGAGCTTCTTTAGAATCTCTCAGCAATTTTGTCAGTCATGTGCCCTCCTCTACACAGTTTTACCTCCAAGGTATTCAACAACCTTGAGGATTCTCCTTGAGTCAGTGACTTTAGCTGGTGCGCCCTCCTGGCACGTCTTTGTCTGAATCCGTAGAATTCAGAAGTGCACTCCTTCCACAGGCTTACAGAACCTGCAGTATTCTGCCATGCAACCTTGCATGAAGCCTCAAACAACCCAAACCTGGAATCAAATAACTCACAGACAGTCAATTTTGTCTATCCCTGCAAATGCATACCTAACATACATCTACAACATATTATCAACACATAAAGACATTCATTCATGAACTCATAATCACATAAAGACTCATGTGCAGTAAAAACTGCTCTTTGTATTAATATGAAAATGCCTCTTTACAATGTGTTCGAGCTCGGACTGCAATAGAGTCTCAGCTCTCTCTCCCTCTCTAAAACTAAGTACTAGATAGAAAGAAGATATTTTTACAAAGAGGGGCTCCTCAAGCTCTTCCCTCCAAGCTACCCACTCTCATTAATTTTACATTCAATTATATTGAATGGTTGTCTAGTCCAAATCAGATCTAGATCTCATCCTTACAACCTATTTAAGGAGATCTTTAATTAATGCCTGCTCAAAGGAACGGCTTTGGCTCTTCGGCCTTACAATCATTAATTACATTAATTCAAATTCAAAATATGAAAGTGAGAGGGTTGTGCCTCTCTCTTATTGAATGCGTGATTTAATGTGCCTGGCTGGTTAGCGGGTTGTTGGCTTGGAGCGATGCTCCTGCATCAGAAATGAAACTCATACCTTGCAACATAAGGGGCATGAGAGGACCCTCTAAAAAGTGATATTATAGGAGAATGATCTCTAAACTTTGTCTATATATTATTATGATCCATGAAACAATGATGTGAACATAGGGGTGCCTAGAAATTTTGAATGAACTTCTTCCCAAGTGGATTTTTAGCACACTCAATTTAGACAACCACTTGAGTGCATGTTGGAACTCCTCTTTTACTCTTCAGAAGGAATTTTGATCTTCATAACTTATTTATTGTAGTCACATTTTTTTTTTAAATATTTTTGAATAAAAAGTTTTGTTCTCATCAATATATCTGGCTCTGTCTTTGGCAAAAAAAATTATTTGCAATCCCTCTATTTAATTTTATTTTCTACAAAGGGCTATATTATGATTAGAGGAGACACCAGTTACATAGTGTCTTTAAGAGATGTGTTCCATCCTACAAATAAAATAAATTAATATGCATAATAATTCGAATTCTATTATGGAATCCATGCACTCATTCATGTAGAACCTTTGGTACTCGAGCCAACATGGTCAAATCACAGAACCATTGTTGAGATTGTTTCAAAGATATTGGTACAAGGTCACTTATCAATGATCTTAAATGTTAATCAGTCAAGATAGATTTCTTTCATTCACTTTAATTAATCATTTACCTATTATGATAAAGATTGGGGACTGAGATGGTAAGCCTCCCACTCCTTTCAAATAAACTCTACATCGGATCAATTATGAATAATTATAAGACAATTGGAGAAAGTATTATTATGAAAGTCCTTATGGTGCTATGAAACAATTTTCTAACTATCTAAATAAGATCAAAATATTAGTTAAAATATGGGAAAAGGCAATTTTCAAAAATTGTGAAGGGAACCATTTCTTAACTAAGACCAAAATTGTGAAGGGAACCATTTCTTAACTAAGACCAAAATTGAATCTCTTCTCAAAGATATAATTACCTCCCCATGCCACTCTCATAATATGGAGGAAATACATTCATTAAGAAAAACAAACACTCATATTGATAACTTGGGAGGGGGTGTAATGGAGAAAAAAAAAAATGGAATATGGCTAATTGAAGGAACTAGCTCGAATATTTTCTTTTTTCCATTGACAAGAAATCCAATGGAAAGTTCAAAACAATGTATGTAATATCAAATATTTTTCTAGTGAGGAGAGAAGATCCCTCTGTATGATCTCAAAAGAAGTAGTTAGGTTCTATAGCCTATCTAAAAGATCTTGTGATGGAAACCATTAGTGTTATTATAACCTTACCCCACAGATTTTGGCGTATCGTTTGTGAATAGGATAACTGAGATTTTTTGGAACCTATAATTGAGGAGGACATTCTTCAATATAACAAATTAGTTGGACCTAATGGTTTGACTATTGAATTCTACAAAACCATCTTTGATCTCCTTAGTGGAGATCTTTTAAGCATAGTGGAGGAATATATAATATTTGGTGAAATCTTAAAATTTATAAAGTACACCTTAATTTTTCATGTATCACAAGGTAAATGATCCATCTTCCTTGATGACTTCCACCATATTTCACTCTATAATGTCATCTACAAATTCATAGAAAAGACTATAGCTTGTCTCATTAAACCACTTCTTTATAAATTCATCTTTGCAGAACAAATATGATTTCACAATGCTATTGGAACCATCGAACAAGACTTGCATTCCATTAAATCCTAGAAAAATCATACCTTCATTCTCAAAATTGACCAAGTTCAAAATATTTTAATGAAGTAAATTTGCTAGATCATAGACTTATAATTATGAATTTGGGTTTCAATATTCACCTTGTATCCTCTATTGAAGAATTTTATTCTTTAGTGGATTTTGTTGTTCTTATAATGGATCTACTTCCTCCCTTCTTGGGGTCTCAAACACAAATATTTTCCCTCCCTATTGTTATATTTTCCCTCTGTATTCTTATATTTCTAATTAGTTGATGCTAGTATCATTGGACTCATTTATGATGAAAAATTAGTTGCAAATATGAAACAAGATAAAATAGTGAAATGTTTGTATATTACACATTTATTTGTAAACGATAACCTAACATTTTATGAGGGGACAAATAAGGAGGCTAATGTTTTACATATTATTATAGACTTTCCTATTCATCCTTTAGAATGATGATTATCACGTTGAAGTATTCTATTGCTTTCTATTTGAATCCTCATGTTTTGAAAGACTCCATTCTCAAATTATTACCTCTTTTAATCCATCTTTCTCATGAAATGCTCAAATACTTGGGATTCATTTTGAATACTAATGATTACACAAGGAAGGCTTGCAACATTTTTTTAACAAAATTCAAGCTAGATTATGCTTATGGTGCCATCGATGTATATGCATGGGTCAATGGATGATTCGTGATAAAGATTATTGTTGAATTTATACTAGTCTTTCAAAGCACTCTAGTAATCATCCTAGACTACATAATGAATTATATCACCA
Organism: Picea engelmannii; assembly: GCA_009831015.1. NCBI lineage: Eukaryota > Viridiplantae > Streptophyta > Pinopsida > Pinales > Pinaceae > Picea > Picea engelmannii. The sequence continues at coordinate 58,833 of ML805243.1, forward strand.
AAAAAATGTGACGATATTTTTATGTTTCAGTAAGAATGAGATTGAAACCATTCCATTGGTCAAATGATTTGATTTTTGCTAACATAAATCACATGGAAGTTTAGGATTAAAGGATTTAGGTGTTGAGATTACAAGACATAAATGAGGATAGAACATAACCAATTAGAAAAAACTAAATTGGCGTAATCACATAAAGAGAAGAGAAGATCAATCCTTGAACAAGAAAAACACAAGATGTATGTGCCCATAGGATAAAAAATCAATCACTAATGAATGAATATGATTCACTAGTACATTTGGGTCAAATTTTGATGACGCGTTTGACACAATTTCCACTTTTGTTTGTCGGGAGAACAAAAAATAACAAACCCCCTCAAACATTGTTTCACATAACGTCTCTTTTTTGAATCCATAGATATAATCTCTATTGCGATGTTTCATGCAGACATGTGTCATCTCGGATTTGACTGTCCAAATCCCATACAATCGTCGCTCCAGCGACCTCAGAGACATCAGAATTCTGACGTCCCATTTTTTCAGTCTCCACTACGTGGACATTATGGGAGAGGTGTTACCATACATTTAAATTCCTACTTATAGTCACGTTTCTCAATCGATGACAAGTTATATGTCTCCGATGTATGTGCCATGGGAGCGACATTACCATACGCCACAATTCTGACTTATAGTAATGTCGCTCAACGACAACAAGATATATCTCTCAAACGTATGTTCCATGGGAGATACATTACCATACATCACAATTCTGACATCATGAAGGTATTTTAAAAAACAAATGTCAATTTATTTTTATTTTTTTGATATTTTTAAATTTTGCAACTAGAAAATTTTAAAACGAAGTAATTCCCTTGTATCATCCTAATAAGGGTATATAGTGAATATCATGTTTAGTGATACTAATACAAATAGATGTAGCCATTTAATATGGACTAATACATATGATAATCCCATACATGTGTTATGTTACCCCTTTTATATCGGCTTAATGAACAGGATAATACTTATATCATTATCTCTACTGGTTACCTATGATAAGGTAATAAAACCCATATATATACTTTTCACCTATCTGATTACTCGATATAAGATCATAATTTTCCATGGTCTTACTTCACAACTTTCATATCATAACAATGTGATAATCTTATATGTGATGTTGAGCTTGACCCTATGTGTTTATCTGTAATCAATTACACACGTTAATAGTAATGCTTATTTTGTAATTAAGTTGGGAATCATAGTAATCAATACGAGCATGTGATATCTACTAGTATACACAACCTATACGTTGAATATGATAATAAGCACTGGTTATTACGATAGATTAGTTATAGTTATTACTATGGAGATTACACTATTCTCTATATTATAGTTGTACCAATATTAGGTAATTACAGTGAAAGTCGTGTAATACAATCTAATCTATATGAATAATTACACATAATACCTAAGGTTCAACATATCACTTACAACTTACACTGGTTCCATATCAATTATATATGACATGCTTATTTCACATATTCTATGCCCTTTATATATACATTTAATGATGTATCCCTATTCAAGAAGATGGAACTCATACTGTTGTGATCATACCATATTCATAACTATCAACTTATGGTAATAGAAGTGATTCCTCGGATTTACTTGTGTCTCTACATATGAGATGCAAGGAGTTTTTGACGTAGACCCCCAGACCCGCAGGTCGGAATCCACACAGGATCTTTTCTTTTTGGCCCCCGAAAGCTTGATTGGCTCTTCTATTTCCTTTTTGGGAAATCAACCCACAACAAACCTTGAGGAAATTTTCTCTTTTATTTTAGGGTACCGAACTTCACAAATTTGTGAATCTTGTGGTCAAGCACCTTACCTCTTCGACCTCCGAAACCTGAATTTACTATTTTCCGAAATAGAAGTGTCTCGGCCTTCCCCTTCTCTTCGCGATTTCAGGGTTTCAACCACCGAAATGCACTTTTACTATGTCCTCGGGGCTCTTGAACCGCCAAACCCAAAAATGCCGAAATGACGTCTTTTGAAATCCATTCAGACTTTTGCATACCAGGTTTTCCTCTTTTCTATATCGGTTCTCTCGTTGACAGGACTTCCGATATACCGAATCGTGAAATGACGAAACACTAAGGTTCCGCTTCCAAGGAGATCAATGGCTATGGACCTTTCCGCGATCCAACAGTCAGCACAATTTCACATACCAGGAGTTTGATACGTCAGGCTTGAACCCTATTTCCTCTCCACCTTCCGGTCTCTGAACTTTCGAAATACCGAAATGGTATTTCTCCCCTGCTGTGTCCCAATCTCTCTCCCTCGAGACTTCTGAAACCCCGAAATCCGAAGTTCCAAAAACTTAACTTGCTTCCACACACGAAAACCTCCTTTTCACATTTTGGGGATTTGATCAGCCAAGGATTTGGCTTACACTTCGGATTTTCGAACCCCGAAATGCCGAAATGATCTGACGGTCTTGGGAATCTTGATCAACGGCTGACGTTAATCTAAGCTTATCCAAAGGATGGCTCTGTCCTGACTTTTATCCACCTAGCAGCTTCTATAGATCCAACGATCTTCGTTGTTTCAGGAGTTCTCCTTGGAGAACCTTGACCGTCCAAATTCCTTCTTCAAGAACCTCTTCTCTGAGTCACCTCAACGATCCTCTTCACTTTGACTTGGCCTCTGCACAAGGACCAAAAATCCTCTTATGCTCTTCAACACCTTGAAAGTGCTGACTCTCCCAAGATTTATTTGGCAAACTCAAATCCCCTAAGATATTTCTACATACACTCCTTGCAACACTTCTTCAAATATTACTAAATATTTGAATCTCTTGACTCTATGCAACTCTGCAACAACAGTCCTTCAATCTCTCAAACTTAGTCTATGTGTTCTAAGGTCTCGACCAGCTTGTGCACACCTTGCATGGATTCTATTCTTGTCTTGCACTTCAGTTGAAATGAGAACAACAGTATCCCTCCTGAGCTTTCAGAGATGAACTTTGAACCCGTCAACACGCACCTTGCAGACGCTTCACTACACTCCTTGCAGGAACTCTGACTCAGGAAGAGAAACAATTAAAAATCATTTCCTTACTCTCTCTTAGACTTAAAACTCTAAATAAGAAATCATACATACACAACATAACAACAAATGTACAACAGAAAGAGTAAACAATCATAAGCGTAACATTTAGTATGTATACACAGAAAGAATTATAACACCATGAGTCTGCATCAAAGCTTCATATATATTAATTTCAAAACTTTTGTACATGGGTTCTTCTACACATCTCTTTGGTTCTTCTCTTCTCTATGATCTATTGATACAATATATTCTGTTACAATGATACAAGATGAGGCTGTCTATAGTCAGTTTTCCCTCTAGCTCCTAAAACTGTCTAATCTAGAATTTAAATCTACCTACTTTCATTAACTATGCATAAATTTCTCTACACCTTACAGATGAGAGTGAATCACTCAAGATCTGTTTACAATATGGAAGTACGCCCTTCTTAACTATTACATTAAAGTCTGTGCATCCAAACTTTCAAAATATTTCAAAATTTTTTTAACATGTGCCAAAAATGTGATGGTGTTTGTCCCAAACTCGCTTGCTGTTGGCGGTGCTCCTGCATCATACTCCCTCGCTTGAAAATTTTCATGGACTCCTTTTCATGAGCTCTTGCACTATCTGTCCATGCTTCTGAATTTCTACTTCATTCTCTCAACTAGCATCTTCAACTTTATGTCCCTTCCACTTGACTAAGTATTCAAAATACTCTTTTCTCCTGGTCCTCTTGCTGACTCTCTTGTCAAGTACACTTTCCATCTGTGGCTTTTCAACTGCAGACATTTGTTTAGTCCACTAAACCTTTGTCTTTCCATTGTCTTCTTCATCTTTGTAAGGGTACGAATCTGAGATGTTGAATATCGGTGAAATTCCAACCCATCGCGTAATTCAATCTCGTATTCATTTTCCCCAAATTTCCTTATGATCTTGCATGGTCCAATCTTTTTCATTTTCAGTTTATTATACGTTCCCCTTGGGAACCTTTCCTTCCTCAAGTGTGCAAGAATCAAATCACCAACTTCAAACTGAAGTTGTCGCATGTGTTGATCTTCTCTACGCTTATACTCCTGTCTTAAGTTCTTCAATCGCCCCTTCACTTGGCTGTGAAGTTCTTTCATTGCCTCTGTAAAATCTTCTGCACTAGCACTCCTAGTTTCATCCTGTTCTGAACCCTTGAGTTCAGAAACTCCCCTGAGTTGCATTCCATAAACAATCTGAAATGGACTCTGCCCTGTTCTTCTATTGATCGAATCATTATAAGAAAATTCCGCCTGTGGTAGAATGTGATCCCATTGACTGTGATGCTCAGTCACTAGGCTCCTTAGCATATCTCCCAAGATTTTGTTCACAACTTCTTTCTGTCCATCCGTCTGAGGATGATAATCTGATCTAAAAGACAAACTTGTCCCAAGCTTCTTCCATAAAGTCCTCCAGAAATGTCCCACAAACTTAGTGTCTCAATCTGAAGCTATGCTCCTTGGTAAGCTGTGAAGTCTGACAACTTCTTTAAAAAACAGGTTCGCAATGTGAGTTGCATCACTGGTTTTCTGACATGGTATAAAGTGTGCCATTTTAGAAAATCTATCTACCACCACAAATATTGAATCAAACCCTCTTTGTGTTCTCGGCAGACCCAACACAAAATCCATGCTTATTGCATCCCACGGCCTCTCAGGTATGGGTAACGACTGATACAACCCTGTATTCTGTCTTTTTCCCTTTGAGTGCTGACAAATTCTGCATCTGTCCACGAATCTTTTGGCATATTTCCTCATCCCTGGACAAAAATATGAGCTATTTAATTTCGAGAACGTTTTATCATGAACAAAATGTCCAACCAATCCTCCACTGTGTTTTTCTTTCAGTAGAGTCTCCCTCATGGAGCATTTTGGAATACACAATTGATTCCCTCTGAATAGTAATCCATCCTTGATCATATATTTAGTCCATTGACTTTTGTCCCTGAGAATTGGATTATCATATGCCTCATACGCCTCTTTGAAATGTGGATCATTTCTGTACATGTCCTTGATATTATCAAAACCTAAAGTTTTGACTCTAAATTCCTGCATCAACAAACATTTCCTGCTCAAAGCATCAACAACTTTGTTAGTAGTTCCAGAAATATGTTTAATTACAAAAGTAAAATTCTGCATATATTCAACCCATTTTGCATGCTTCTGGTTCAATTTATCCTGCTGAGTTACAAATTGTAAGGCATGATTATCATTGTACAAAATGAACTCTTTAGGAACCAAATAGTGCCTCCACTTCTTCAGTGCCTGTATGACCGCATAAAACTCTTTGTCCTATGTGGAGTACTTAAACTTTGCATCATTCAGTTTCTCACTGAAGTACACGATCGGTCTATTGTCTTGGCTCAAGATCGCTCCTATGGAAAATCCGCTAGCGTCACATTTGACCTGAAATGTCTTGTTGAAATCTGGAAACACCAAAATTGGTTGTTCAGTAATCTTCCTTTTCAACAAATTGAAAATTTTCTCTGCTTCTTCTGTCCATTGAAAAGACTTATGTATTTTCTTCATTATGTCCATCATCGGTGCACTAATTCCACTGACATTTCTGATAAATTTCTTGTAGAAACTAGCCAATCCATGAAAGCTTTGAACTTCAAACATACTCTTCGGCAATGGCCAATTCTTAATCACCTCCACTTTATCTGGATCCATTTTCAACTTATCTGTCGAATAACAAACCCCAAATAAATGAGCTCTATCTTCATGAATGATGATTTCTTCATATTTATCAACAACTTCTCTTGCTGCAATTTCTTCATCACTATAGCTAAATGCTTCAAGTGCTCTGTTTCTGTCCTACCGAAAATCAGTATATCGTCAAGATATACAATGATGAATTTTCCAATGAAATCCTTCAGGACTTCATTCATCAATATCATGAAAGTACTCGACGCATTTTTTAAGCCAAATGGAATAACAAGCCATTCATACAACCCTTCATTTTTTTTGAGTGTTGTCTTCCATTCATCACCTTCTCTCATTCGGATTTGATCTTATCCACTTTTCAAATCAATCTTTGAAAAAAAAATTGCTCCACTCAAGCAATCCATCAAATCATCCATCCTTGGCAATGGAAATCTATACCTAATGGTAATCTTGTTAATTTCTCTTGAGTCTATAGACATTCTCCAAACTCCATCTTTCTTTGGACTGGCACTGTTGGAACAACGCATGGACTCAAGCTTTCTCTAACCAATCCTTTGTCCATTAAATCCTGGACCTGTCTCTTGACCTCTTCATTCTCCTGCGGCTTCAATCTGTATGATTCTTTGTTTGGTAAACTAGCTCTAGGTATGAGATCAATATGATGACTTACACTCCTGATAAGCGGCAACGAACAAGGTAGTTCATCCACAACTATATCAACAAACTCCTCCAGCAACTTCTGGATTTCTTCTGGTAAATCATCTACCCTTGTACTGGTTAAAACAATCTGAGGTTTCCTCACCACGACGAATTGTGTTTCTTCCTTCTTCTTAATCTCTTTAAGAAGTTCCTTCCCACTCATGAGAAGTACAGTGTTGCTTACCTCTGTTGTCACTTCTTTATCCTTAATTGGCAACAACATGTGAGTTCTTCCATTCTTCTCCAGGGTGTATGTGTTCTTTCTCCCATCACGAATCACATTCTTGTCATATTGCCATGATATACCTAGCAATAGATGACAAACATCCATGGGAATGACATCACATAGTATTTCAACCTTATATCCTCCTATTTTAATTTCAACTAAACATTGTTTAGTGACATTTACCTGATGTCCTTTTTGTAGCCATGAAACTCTGTATGGGCTTGGATGTTCAATAGTCTCTAGCTCTAGCTTTTCTACCATCTCTGTAGAAACGAGATTATCTGTGCTACCACTGTCCACGATGACCTTGCATACCCTTTCTTTGATCTTGCAAGCAGTCCAAAAAAGTTTGTTCCTTTGGATTGGATTTTCTACCTCCTTCTCTGGCGTTAAGAGAACTTTCCTCATCATCAGTGATCTTCCACCTTCATTATCTTCTGCCTCAACATTCTGTCTCTGTGCTTCGGCAATGTGAGTTTCACCTCCTTATTTCTTCTTATCTGGACATTCATAAGATTTGTGTCCATTCTTTCGATATGTGAAGAATTTTACTACTCCACCTCTGCCTCTTCCTCTTCCTCTAGCATGAGGAAAAGTGTTGTTATCAGCATACTGTCTTCTCTGTGAGATTCCACCTCTCTTAGTTTGAGTTTGATGTTTCTTCCACTCTTCATTAGGTTTATGATTTCTATCTTGGAAATTTTTTTTTCCTTTGGCTTGACTTTTGCCTCGCCCTCTTTGACCTTGCTTTCAGCTCAGCTTCTCTTCAGCCTTCAGAGCCATCTGATAAGCATTTTCCACCGTTCGGATGGTCATCATGCTCATCTCATTTTGGATGTCATATCTCAGACCATTCATATATGTAGCAACCTTTTCATCATCACTTTCATGATGACCTGCCCTAATGTTTAGTTTGTAGAACTCTTCAGTGTACTCTTTTACTGACATCAACTTCTGTCTCAAATTCTGCACCCTCCGAAACATAGTGATTTGATAATCTTTGGGTATGAATTTTTCCTTCATCTTCGCAACTAGTCTATTCCAACTCTTGATTTCTACTTTCCTTTGTAGCGTCTGTCATCCTGTAGTTCATCCCACCATAATACTGGATGCACTTTAAGTCTTGTGACAACATGTTTGATCTTCTTGTCTTCCTCAACATCCTCATAGTCAAAGTATTTATCAAGAGCTCTATTCTAGTCTAGAAGCTCTTCGACATCTAGGTTTCCTTCATATACTGGAATGTCCATTTTTTCCCTGGCACCTATCCTCGCAACAACCCTGAATAGGCATTCTTTTGTTGCATCTTCGGCTGCAACTTCTTCTCCTCCATGTCTAGCATCATTTTCACCTTCAGACTCACTGATATCTCCAACACTGACTGTGCACCTCTATGTTATTTCCATGGCATCAATCCTAGCACGCATCTCACGCATCTCTCTTGCCCTTGGCGGATCAGGTAATTGCCTACCCCTTCTTCTTGGCATTTCCCTTTCCTCTGGTGGATCGAGTGTTTGCCTGTCTCTTCTTCTTGGTGACATGATTGTAAATCTTTCTCGCACCCTCTATCTACAATATACAGACAAAGAAGGGCTCTGATACCACAACTGTTGTGTATAAGAGTACTTGTTTTCCCTAGCTTACTCTGCCTGAGATATACAGACAAAATCAAGCTCTGATACCACAACTGACACAGACCCCCAGACCCATAGGTCAGAATCCACACAGGATCTTTTCCTTTCGGCCCCTGAGAGCTCGATCGGCTCTTCTATTTCATTTTCAGGAAATCAACCCACAACAAACATTGAGGAAATTTCCTCTTTTATTTCGGGGAACCAGAATTCGCAAATTCATGAATCCTGTGGTCGAGCACCTTACCTCTTCGACCTCCGAAACCCGAGTTTACAATTTTCCAAAATACAAGTGTCTCGGCCTTCCCCTTCTCTTCGCGATTTTGGGGTTTCAACCATCAAAATGTTCTTTTACTATGTCCTAGGGGCTCTCGAACCTCCAAACCCTGAAATGCCGAAATGACATCTTCTGAAATCCTTTCGGACTTTCACGTATCGGGTTTTCCTCTTTACTATATCAGTTCTCTTGTCGAGAGGACTTCCAGTATACCGAATCCTGAAATGTCGAAACACTAAGGTTCTACTTCCATGGAGATCAATGGCTGTGGACCTTTCCTCGATCCAACGGTCAATGCAATTTCACATACCAGGAGTTCGATATGTCAGGCTCGAACCCTATGTCCTCTCCACCTTCCGGTCTCCTAACATCCGAAATACCGAAATGGTATTTATCCCTTACTGTGTCCCGATATATTTCCCTCGAGACTTTCGAAACCCCGAACTTCGAAGTTCTAAAAACTTAACTTGCTTCCACACACGAAAACCTCCTTTTCGCATTTCAAGGATTTGATCATCAAAGGATTTGGCTTACACTTTGGATTTTTGAACCCCGAAATGCCAAAATGAACTGACAGTCCTGGGAATCTTGATCAATGACTAACGTTAATCTAAGCTTATCCAAAGGATGGCTCTGTCCTAACCATTATCCACCTAGCAGCTTCTGCAGATCCAATGATCTTCGCTGTTTCAGGAGTTCTCCTTGGAGAACCTCGACCATCCAAATTCCTTCTTCAAGCACCTCTTCTCCGAGTCACCTTAGCGATCCTATTCACTTTGACTTGGCCTTTGCACAATGACCAAAAATCCTCTTGTACTCATCAACACTTTGAAAGTGTTGACTCTCCTGAGTGATGCAGGAGCATCGCCAACTCAACAAGCGTGGAGCCAGCGCATGTGTTTTTCTAAATACATGACATATAAGCTTGAGAACTCTTTTTGAATTTTCATTAAAGATGAAGCACCATATCCTTCAATGAAACATTTATGAAGGAGCGCATGTTGTATTGTATCAGACCTCGAGCCTTATGCTCTTGTCTGAAATAGATAGGAGGCATTTAATAGATTTAATGCAGGTAGATAGGATTTTATTCCAAAATAGACAGTTTTAGGAGTTCGAGAGGGAAAACGGATATAGACACCCTCCTTTGTACATTGTAACATTAGCCTGAGCATTATTATCATTCAGAAGCATTCAGAAGGGAAGAGCAAGCAGATAATTGTACGAAGAACACCCATGTACCGATTTGAATTAATAGAAGACAGTCTTTGATTCAAACTCATGTCTGGTGTTGTTTCTCTGTGTATATTGTTTATGTGCTCATGAATGTTTGTCTCTGGTTATGCATTTTCTTGGTGTATGTTGTGCATGAGATTTTAGGTTTGAAACTGAAGTCTGAGAAGGAAGAGAATAAGTTTCAATTGTTTCTCTATCTGAGCCAGGAGATTCCTGCAAGGAGTGCAGTCAAATTCATCCGCAAGGAGTGCGTTGATGAGGGCTCGATAGTTTAACTTTTGTTCTTGTTTGCCCAGAAGTTGATTTGGGTTTTTAAATTCGTGGAAGGGAGGCACAGGCTGAAGAAGAATTCTCAGTTGTATATCTGAGAAAAAAAAGGAGCTAAGGACTGCTGTTGCAGGAAGTGCGCAGAGTCTGAAGGATTCAACACTTGAGAAGCTGTTGAACGCTGAGCGCAAGGAGTGCGCATAAATTCCTCTGAAGGAGTCAGAGTGAATAAGATCAGGAGGTTTAGCACCTTCGTAGTATTGTGAAAGAGAACACAGGAGGGTTGATCGGGGAAGGGTCACGCAGAGTCGTAGGCACGGGCTTGGAGGAAAAGTATCGACAGAAATACTTAGCCACTTCACAGAAATCTCAGAGAGGAGGAATTTACGGTCAGTGTTCACCGAGGAAAACAGTGAAATCTCGTCTGCCATCAGATCTGGGAGATTTGCGCATGGGTTAAGTCTTAGCGTTCAGGGGAGGAGCCCGAGAGTCATCGGGACTTGGCTCATCGGAGGATCGGAGTCACAGAGACAAGAGTCTCATGCCTAGAATCGCAACCAGTGATTTTTTGACGCGATCGGAGCCGTCGATCCGCAGGACGCGTGTCCGAGGATCCAGTGGAATCGGAATTTGACATTTTGGGGTTTCTGAGGACAGAGGAATCGTCTCCCCAGGAATCGTGATATCGTGAAACGCGATATCTCGACAGTCAGAGTTGTGGGCCCCAGAAAGTGTGATAGGGGACAAGCGTCGTCGCGCATCGGGGTTCGAGACTTGGAGAGCCTTGTGAGTTTGTGTAACGGGAATCGCAATTTCTCGATTTCCACAGAGTGTGGGCCATGGGTGCTAGAGCAGTAGGACAGGTGGCATCGAGGATTGGAGGATCGAAGATCCCAAGGACGCGAGTTCCATACCTCTTGGTTTCGCGAAGTATGAATTTCTGATAAGGGAAAGGACCATGGTCACGTGGACTGAAAGGTCACATGCGAAAAGGAATCAGCCGGAGGAGCTGAGGAGTGAAGCGAAGTGCCATCGCAGATCGGGGATCAAGAATCCTTGAGGTGAGAAATTCACTACCTCTCAAAGGCCGATTTTGCGACGGGATAATTCTCGACAAAAGCAAGGAAGGCATAAAGTGAATATTTCATCAAGTTTCGAGAATTGTGAGACCCGAGCGCAGGACTCGTGACCACGTGAGGTCCGATTTCCCGATAGGATAAAGGGAGATCACCACGAGCATTCTGTGGGTACAGAAAACTCCAACAAGGGAGTTGAAGAGAATTTTATCTCTTCGGGCCTAGGGAAAAGAAGGTCCTGGTGGAAGTGGACATGTCGGTTGGCGCATGGGCGTCAGTCTGGTACCGTCTACACCAGAGTGGTATCAGAGCAAGTTCTTGTCTGTATATTTCAGGCAAGAGGGCAGAATAAGAGAAGGATCTTCTTGATACATATCAGAGCGGGAAATATTTTTCTTTCCACAGTAGAGGAGAAAATTCACCATGTCGCCCAGAAGAGAGAGGCAATCGCTTGATCCAGAGGACAGGGATGTGCAAAGAAGAGGTAGGCTGGCAGGGAATCCAGAGATGGAAAGGCAGATACGAGATCTCAGGGCGAGGTTGGAAGATATGGAGGCAGCACAGAGACGCACAACAAATGTTGGAGATCTAAGTGACTCTGAAGGCGAAGCTGAAGTTGAACAGGAAGGAGAAGTTGCATCCGAATATCCAGCCAATGAGCGGTTAATTAAGGCTATCGCTCGGATGAGTTCAAAGACAAAAATGGACATTCCAACTTATGAAGGAAGTTTGGATGCAGAAGAGCTCTTGGATTGGATTAGAGCTCTTGACACCTACTTCGATTACGAGGATATCGAAGAGGATAAGAAGGTAAGGCATGCTGTCACGAAATTGAAAGGACATGCAGCATTATGGTGGGATGAGCTTCAAGCAGATAGATGTTCCAAAGGAAAGCAAAAGATCAAAAGCTGGGATTGAATGATTGCGAAGATGAAGGAAAAATTCATCCCAAGGGATTATCAGATCACACTGTTCAGGAGGATGCAGAACCCGAGACAGAAATTAATGACAGTTAAGGAATATACCGAGGAATTCTACAGGCTCAATATCAGAGCAGGTCATCGGGAGAGCGATGATGAAAAATTTTCCAGGTATATGAATGGCTTAAGATACGATATCTAGGACGATATGAGCATGACGACCATCAGAACGGTGGAAGATGCGTATCAGATGGCGTTGAAAGCTGAGGAAAGGATAAGCCATAAGCCAACACAGTGAGGCCGAGGCAGAAGTCAGCCAAGAGGCAAGGAAGTTGCCCAGGATAAATACCAGAAGCCCAAGGAGGAGTGGAAGAGGCCTCAGGGTAAAGTTGAAAGAGGTGGAACCTCACAGCGAGGAACACATGCTGAACAGAGAAGGCAACAAAATGATCAGAGCAGAGGATATGCAGATGCAAATATTTTTCCTCGTACTAGAGGTCGAGGTAGAGGAAGAGGTGGAGTCATCACATGCTACACATGTGGGAAGAACGGGCATAAAGCGGTTGATTGTCCAGATAGAAAGAAGGATGGAGGAGAAGTTCACATCGCAGAAGCACAAAGGCATGATGCTGAAGCAGAAGATGCAGAATATGGTAGGTCATTGATGATGCAAAAAGTTCTCTTAACACCCTAGAAGGAGGTGGAGGACACATCTCAAAGATGCAGACTGTTCAAAACTGCATGCAAGACCAAGGACAGGAAATGCAAATTCATTGTGGACAGTGGAAGCACCGATAATCTCGTTTCAACCGAGATGGTGGAGAAACTAGAGTTGGAGATGACTGATCACCTGAGTCCATATAAAGTTTCATGGCTACAGAAGGGACATCAGGTGAGTGTCACTAAACAATGCTTAGTTGACATTAAAATAGGAGGATATAATGAAAAGATTTTATGTGATGTCATTCCTATGGATGTTTTCTATTTACTGTTGGGAAGACCGTGGCAGTATGATAGAAACATCATTCATGATGGGAAAATGAATACGTATACCCTGGAGAAGAATGGGAAAACACATATGTTACTTCCAATAAAAGATAAGGAGGTGAAACCGGAAGTGAACAACAGGGTACTTCTCATGAGTGGGAAGGAGCTTCTTACAAAAGTTAAGAAGAAGGAAGATCCACAATTCTTTGTGGTCAGAAAACCCAAAATCATTTTGACCAACACAAGAGTGGATGATTTGCCGGAAGAAATTTAGGAACTGTTGGAAGATTTCGCTGATATAGTGGTGGATGAATTACCTCATTCGTTTCCACCAATGAGGAGCATAGGTCACCACATAGACCTTGTACCGAGAGCAAGTTTACCAAACAAAGCTGCATACAGGTTGACGCCTCAGAAGAATGAGGAAGTTAAGAAGTAGGTACAGGAATTGTTGGATAAAGGACTGGTCAGAGAAAGTTTGAGTCCATGTGCCGTTCCAACGATACTCAACCCAAAGAAAGATGGAGGCTAGAGAATGTGTATAGATTCCAGAGCCATTAACAAGATCACCATCAGGTACAGGTTTCCACTACCGAGAATGGACGATCTGATGGATTGCCTGAGTGGGGCAAGTTATTTTTCAAAAGTCGATTTGAAAAGCGGATACCATCAAATTCGCATGAGGGAAGGCGATGAGTGGAAGACAGCCTTCAAGACCAATGAGGGGTTGTATGAATGGCTATTCATGCCGTTTGGATTGACGAATGCGCCAAGTACATTCATGAGGTTAATGAACGAAGTGCTGAAAGAATTCATCGGTAAGTTTGTCATTGTTTATTTAGATGACATATTGATTTTCAGCAAAACGAAAGAAGAACATCTGAAGCATTTAGCTGCAGTAATGAAAAAGCTACAACAAGAGAAGTTGTTGATCAACATGAGGAAGTCTTTGTTTATGAAGAAAGAACTCATTTACTTGGGGTTTGTCATATCAGAAAATGAATTGAAAATGGATCCAAGTAAAGTGGATGTAATAAAGAACTGGCCATCACCAAGAACTGTTTTCGAGGTGAGAAGTTTCCATGGACTGGAGAGTTTCTACAGGAAATTCATCCGAAATTTTAAAAGAATCAGCGCAGCGATGATGGACACAGTCAGGAAAAGACATAAATCTTTTCATTGGACTGAAGAGGCTGAGAAAAGCTTCAATCTGTTGAAGCGGAAGATCACAGAGCAACCGGTGTTGGTGTTGCCAGATTTCCGAAAGACGTTCCAGGTGAAATGTGATACAAGTGGCTTTGCCATAGGAGCGGTCTTGAGTCAGGATGACAGACCAATTGCTTATTTCAGCGAGAAGCTGAATGAGGAAAAGGAAAAATACTCCACATATGATAAAGAATTTTATGCCATCATACAGGCATTGAAAAAATGGAGATACTATTTGATTCCAAGGGAATTCATTTTATATAGTGATAATCATGCGTTGCAATATGTAACTCAGCAGGAGAAATTAAATCAAAGGCATGTTAAATGGGTAGAATACATGCAGAATTTTACATTTGTTATCAAACATATTTCAGGTACTGCTAACAAAGTGGTTGATGCTTTGAGCAGGAAATGTTTGTTGTTGCAGGAGTTCAAATTCAAGACTTTAGGCTTTGATGATCTCAGGGAGATGTACGCAGGTGATGCAGATTTTGCAGAGGCGTATGGAGCAGCCGAGAACCCAGTTCTCAGAGACAGAAGTCAGTGGATAGATTACATGATCCAAGATGGATTGCTATTCATAGGAAATCAATTGTGTATTCCAAATTTCTCCATGAGGGAGAACTTGTTGAAAGAAAAGCACAACAGAGGCTTAGCAGGGCACTTTGGCCATGACAAAACATTCGCGAAGCTGAGAGAGTCATACTTTTGGCCAGGGATGCGGTCAGAAGTTAAAATTTTTGTTGACAGATGCAGAATTTGCCAACATTATAAGGGCAGAAAGCAGAATGCAGGTCTTTATCAGCCATTGCCCATACCGAAAAGGCCATGGGAGGTGATCAGCATGGATTTCGTACTAGGATTGTCGAGGATACAAAGAGCACATGATTCCATCTTTGTGGTAGTTGACAGGTTTTCAAAGATGGCACATTTTATTCTGTGTCAGAAGACCAGCGATGCGACTCGCATCGCAAACTTGTTTTTCAAGGAGGTTGTTAGACTTCATGGACTGCCGAAAAGCATAGTTTCGGACAGGGATACCAAATTCATTGGACATTTCTGGAGGACACTCTGGAAGAAGATGGGAACTAACTTAATGTTTAGTTCTGCCTATCATCCACAGACAGATGGGTAGACAGAAGTGGTCAACAAAAGTCTAGGAGACTTGTTGAGGAGCTTAGTGACAGAGCACCACAGCAGTTGGGATAGCGTATTGCCACAGGCAGAATTCTCTTACAATGATTCGGTGAATCAAAGCACAGGGAAAAGTCTGTTTGAGATAGTATACGACAAAACGCCGAGAGGTGTTTCGGAGCTGAGGGATTTGGAACAAATAATGACTCAGAGTGCAAGCGCTGAAGAATTTGCACAGGCGATGGATACTCTTCACAATAGGGTGAAGCAATGACTGACAAAATCAAACCAGGAGTACAAGCGCAGAGCGGATCAGCATCGGAGACAACTTCAGTTCGAAGTTGGCGATCTGGTTCTAGCACATCTAAGGAAGGAAAGGTTCCCAAGGGGAACATACAATAAGTTGAAAATGAAGAAAATTGGGCCATGCAGAGTCTTGAAGAAATTGGGAGAAAATGCTTATGAGATTGAATTGTCGAATGAGATCGAAATATCTCCGACATTCAATATCTCAGAATTATATCCATATAAGGCTGAGGAAGAAGGAGCTGGGAGTGATGAAAAACCAGAGGTTCAGTGGCAGAAGCAGATGTCGACTGCAGAAAAGACACAGATGGAGCGTATACTTAATAAAAGGGTGAGAAAAAAGACAAGAAGAAAGGAGTATTATGAATATCTGGTGAAATGGAAGAACCATCCAGTGGAAGATGTCAGCTGGGAGACAAAAGCAGTGATTCAAAAGCATGGACAGACCGTGCAGGAGCTCATGGATAGGAGCTCATGAAATTTTTCAAGCAGGGGAGTATGATGCAGGAGCATCGCCAACTCAGCAAGCGTGGAGCCATCACATGTGTTTTTTTAAACACATGACATATAAGCTTGAGAACTCTTTTTGAATTTTCATTAAAGATGAAGCGCCATATCCTTCAATGAAACATTTATGAAGGAGCGCATGTTGTATTGTATCAGACCTCGAGCCTTATGCTCTTGTCTGAAATAGATAGGAGGCATTTAATAGATTTAATGCAGGTAGATAGGATTTTATTCCAGAATAGACAGTTTTAGGAGTTCGAGAGGGAAAACGGATATAGACACCCTCCTTTGTACATTGTAACATTAGCCTGAGCATTATTATCATTCAGAAGCATTCAGAATGGAAGAGAAAGCAGAGAATTGTATGAAGAACACCCATGTACCGATTTGAATTAATAGAAGAGAGTCTTTGATTCAAACTCATGTCTGGTGTTGTTTCTCTGTGTATATTGTTTATGTGCTCATGAATGTTTGTCTCTGGTTATGAATTTTCTTGGTGTATGCTGTGCATGAGATTTCAGGTTTGAAACTTAAGTCTGAGAAGGAAGAGAATAATTTTCAATTGTTTCTCTATTTGAGCTAGGAGATTCCTGCAAGGAGTGCAGCCGAATTCATCCGCAAGGAGTGCGTTGATGAGGGCTCGATAGTTTAACTTTTGTTCTTGTTCGCCCAGAAGTTGATTTGGGTTGTTAAAGCCATGCAAGGGAGGCGCAGGCTGAAGAAGAAGTCTTAGTTGTATATCTGAGAAAAAAAAGGAGCTAAGGACTGCTGCTGCAGGAAGTGCACAGAGTCTGAAGGATTCAACACTTGAGAAGTTGTTGAACGTTGAGCGCAAGGAGTGCACATAAATTCCTCTGAAGGAGTCAGAGTGAATAAGCTCAGGAGGTTTAGCACCTTCGTAGTATTATGAAAGAGAACACAGGAGGGTTGATTGAGGAAGGGCCACGCAGAGTCGTAGGCGCAGGCTTGGAGGAAAAGTCTCGACAGAAATACTTAGCCACTTCAGAGAAATATTAGGGAGGAGGAATTTATGGTCAGTGTTCACCGAGGAAAACAACGAAATCCCGTCTGCCGTCAGATCTGGGAGAGTTGTGCACGGGTTAAGTCTTAGCGTGCAGGGGAGGATCCCGAGAGTCATCGGGACTCGGCTCATCGGAGGATCGGAGTCCCGGAGACAAGAGTCTCGTGCCTAGAATCACGACCAACGATTTTCCGACGCGATCGGAGCCGTCGATCCACAGGACGCGTGTCCGAGGATCCAGTGGAATCAGAATTCGACATTTCAGGGTTTCTGAGGACAGAGGAACCGTCACCCTAGGAATCGCGATATCGCGAAACGCGATATCCCGACAGTCAGAGTTGTGGGCCCCAGAAGGTGTGATAGGGGACAAGCGTCGTCGGGCATCGAGGTTCGGGACTTGGAGAACCTCATGAGTTTGTGTAACGGGAATCGCGATTTCTCGAAACACGATTTCTCGATTTCCACGGAGTGTGGGCCATGGGTGCCAGAGCAGCAGGACAGGTGGCATCGGGGATCGGAGGATCGGAGATCCCAAGGACGTGAGTTCCATACCTCTTGGTTTTGCGAAGTCCAAATTTCCAATAAGGGAAAGGACTGTGGTCACGTGGACTGAAATCTCACATGCGAAAAGGAATCAGCCGGAGGAGCTAAGGAGTGAAGCGAAGTGCCATCGTGGATTGGGGATCGAGAATCCTTGAGGTGAGAAATTCACTACCTCTCAAAGGCCAATTTCGCGATAGGATAATTCCTGATAGAAGCAAGGAAGGCATAAAGTGAATATTTCATCGGGTTTCAGGAATTGTGAGACCCGAGCGCAGGACTCGCGACCACGCGAGGTTCGATTTCCCGATAGGATAAAGGGAGATCACCATGAGCATTCTGTGGGTACAGAAAACTCCGACAAGGGAGTTGAAGAGCATTTTAGCTCTTCAGGCCTAGGGAAAATAAGGTCCTAGTGGAAGTGGACGTGTCGGTTGGCGCGTGGGCATCAGTCTGGTACCATCTGCGCCACTGAGATTTCTTTCGCAAATTCAAATCCCCTAAGAGATTTCTGCACATACTCCTTGCGACACTTCTTCAAATATTCCTAAATATTTGAATCTCTTGACTCTGTTCAACTCTGCAACAACAGTCCTTCAATATCTCAACCTTATTCTATGTGTTCTAAGGTCTCAACCAGCCTGCGCACACCTTGCACGACTTCTGTGCTTGTCTTGCACTTCAGTTGAAATGAGAACAACGGTATCCCTCCTGAGCTTTCAGAGATGAACTCTGAACCCATCAATGCACTCCTTGCGGATGCTTCACTGCACTCCTTGTAGGAACTCTGACTCAAGAAGAGAAACAATTGAAACTCATTTTCTTACTCTCTCTCAAACTTCAAACTCTAAATAAGAAATCATACATACACAACATAACAACAAATGTACAATAGAAAGATTAAACAATCATAAGCATAACATTTAATATGTATATATAGAAAGCATTATAACACCATGAGTCTGAATCAAAGCTTCATATATATTAATTTCAGAACTTCTGTACATGGGTTCTTCTACACAGCTCTATGCTTCTTCTCTTCTCTATGCTCTATTGATACAATTGATTCTATTACAATGATACAAGATGAGGGTGTTTATAGTTGGTTTTCCCTCTAGCTCCTAAAACTATCTAATATAGAATTTAAATCTACCTACTTTCATTAACTATGCATAAATGCCTCTACACCTTACAGATGAGAGCGAATTGCTCAAGATCTATTTACAATATGGAAGTATGCCCTTCTTAACTATTACATTAAAGTCTGTGCATCCAAACTTTCAAAATATTTCAAACATTTTTTAACATGTGCCAAAAATGCGATGGAGTTTGTCCCAAGCTCGCTTCCTGCTGGCGATGCTCTTGCATCATACTCCCTCACTTGAAAATTGTCATGGACTCCTATTCATGAGCTCTTGCACTATCTGTCCATGCTTCTGAATTTCTGCTTCATTCTCCCAACTGGCATCTTCAACTGGATGTCCCTTCCACTTGACTAAGTATTCAAAATACTCTTTTCTCTTGGTCCTCTTCCTGACTCTCTTGTCAAGTATACTTTAAATCTGTGGCTTTTCAGCTACAAGAATTTGTTTAGTCCATTGAACCTCTGTCTATCTACTGTCTTCTTAAACTTTGTAATGGTACAAATCTGAGATGTTGAATATCGGTGAAATTCCAACCCCATCGGGTAATTCAATCTCGTATGCATTTGCCCCAAATTTCCTTATGATCTTGCATGGTCCAATCTTTTTCATTTTCAGTTTGTTATACGTTCCCCTTGGGAACCTTTCCTTCCTCAAGTGTGCAAGAATCAAATCACCAAATTCAATCTAAATTTGTCGCCTGTGTTGATCTGCTCTACGCTTATACTCCTGGCTTTAATTCTGCAATCGCCCCTTCACTTTGCTGTGAAGTTATTTCATTGCCTCTGCAAAATCTTCTTCACTAGCACTTCTAGTTTCATCTTGCTATGAACCCTTGAGTTCAGAAACTCCCCTAGGTTGCATTCCATAAACAATCTAAAATGGACTCTGCACTGTGGTTCTATTGATTGAATCGTTATAATAAAATTCCTCCTATGGTAGAATATGATCCCATTGACTGTGATGCTCAATCACTAGGCTCCTTAGAAAATATCGCAAGCTTTTGTTCACAACTTCTGTCTGTCCATCCATATGAGGATGATAAGCTAAGCTAAAAGACAAACCTGTCCCAAGCTTCTTCCATAAAGTCCTCCAAAAATGTCCCACAAACTTAGTATCTCGATCTAAACCTATGCTCCTTGGTAAGCCGTGAAGTCTGACAACTTCTTTAAAAGACAGGTTCACAATGTGAGTTGCATCACTAGTTTTCTGACATGGTATAAAGTGTGGCATTTTAGAAAATCTGTCTACCACCACAAAGATTGAATCAAACCCTCTTTACGTTCTCGACAGCCCCAACACAAAATCCATGCTTACTACATCCCACGGCCTCTCAGGTATGGGTAATGGCTGATACAACCCTGTATTATGTCTTTTTCCCTTTGAGTGCTAACAAATTCTACATCTATCCATGAATCTTTTGACATCTGTCCTCATCCCTGGCCAAAAATATAAGCTATTTAATTTCAATAATGTTTTATCATGACCAAAATGTCCAGCCAATCCTCCACTGTGTTTTTCTTTTAGTAGATTCTCCCTCATGGAGAATTTTGGAATACACGGTTGATTGCCTCTGGACAATAATCCATTCTAGATCATATATTCAGTCCATTGACTTTTCCCCCTGAGAATTGGATTCTCAGACGCCTCATACACCTCTTTGAAATCTGGATCATTTCTGTACATGTCCTTGAGATTATCAAAACCTAAAGTTTTGACTCTAAATTCCTGCATCAACAAACATTTCCTGCTCAAAGCATCAACAATTTTCTTAGCAGTTCCAGAAATATGTTTAATTACAAAAGTAAATTTTTTGATATATTCAACCCATTTTGCATGCTTCTGGTTCAATTTATCCTGCTGAGTTACAAATTGTAAGGCATGATTATCACTGTACAAAACAAACTCTTTAGGAACCAAATAGTGCCTCCACTTCTTCAGTGCCTGTATGACCGCATAAAACTCTTTTTCATATGTGGAGTACTTAACCTTTGCCTCATTCAGTTTCTCACTGAAGTACGCAATCGTTCTATCGTCTTGGCTCAAGACCGCTCCTATGGCAAATCTGCTAGCATCATATTTGACCTGAAACGCCTTGTTGAAATCTAGCAACACCAAAATTGGCTATTCAGTAATCTTCCTTTTCAACAAATTGAAACTTTTCTCTGCTTTCGTCTAGTGAAAAGATTTATGTCTTTTCTTCACTGTGTCCATCATCAATGCGCTAATTCCACTGACATTTCTGATAAATTTCCTGTAGAAACTAGCCAATCCATGAAGGCTTCAAACTTCAAAGATACTCTTCGGCGATGGCCAATTCTTAATCACCTCCACTTTATCTGGATCCATTTTCAACTTATCTGTCGAAATAACAAACCCTAAATAAATGAGCTCTATCTTCATGAATGATGATTTCTTCATATTTATCAGCAACTTCTCTTGCTACAATTTCTTCATCACTGTAGCCAAATGCTTCAAGTGCTCTATTTCTATCCTACTGAAAATTAGTATATTGTCAAGATATACAATGACAAATTTTCCAATGAACTCCTTCAGGACTTCATTAATCAATCTTATGAAAGTACTCAGCACATTTGTTAAGCCAAATGGCATAACAATCCATTCATACAGTCGTTCATTTTTGTTGAATGTTGTCTTCCATTCATCACCTTCTTCATTCAGCTTTGATGATATCCACTTTTCAAATCAATCTTTGAAAAAAAAATTGCTCCACTCAAGCAATCCATGAAATCATCCATCCTTGGTAATGGAAATCTATACCTGATGGTAATCTTGTTAATTTCTCTTGAGTCTGTACACATTCTCCAGCCTCCATCTTTCTTTGGACTGAGCACTGTTGGAACAACGCATGGACTCAAGCTTTCTCTAACCAATCCTTTGTCCATTAAATTCTGGACCTATCTCTTGACCTCTTCATTCTCCTACGGAGTCAATCTATAAGCTTCTTTGTTTGGTAAACTAGCTCCAGGTATGAGATCAATATGATGAATTACACTCCTGATAGGAGGCAACGAACAAGGTAGTTCATCCACAACTATATCAACAAACTCCTCTAGCAACTTCTAGATTTCTTCTGGTAAATCATCCACCCTTGTACTAGTTAAAACAATCTGAGGTTTCCTCACCATGACAAATTGTGTTTCTTCCTTCTTCTTAATCTCTTTAAGAAGTTCCTTCCCACTCATGAGAAGTACATTGTTGCTTACCTCTGTTGTCACTTCTTTATCCTTAATTGGAAACAACATGTGAGTTCTTCCATTCTTCTCTAGGGTGTATGTGTTCTTTCTCCCATCATGAATCACATTCTTGTCATATTGCCACGGTCTACTCAGCAATAGATGACAAACATCCATGGGAATGACATCACATAGTATTTCATCCTTATATCCTCCTATTTTAATTTCAACTAAACAATGTTTAGTGACATTTACCTGCTATCCTTTTTGTAGCCATGAAACTCTGTATGGGCTTGGATGTTCAATAGTCTCCATCTACAGCTTTTCTACCATCTCTATAGAAACTAGATTATCTGTGCTACCACTATCCATGATGACCTTACATACCCTATGTTTGGTCTTGCAAGCAGTCCAAAAAAGTATGTTCCTTTGGACTGGATTTTCTACCTCCTTCTATGGCATTAAGAGAACTTTCCTCATCATCAGTGATCTTCCACCTTCAGCATCTTCTGCCTCAACATTCTGTCTCTGTGCTTCAACAATGTGAGCTTCACCTCCTTCTTTCTTCTTATGTGGACATTCATAATATTTGTGTCCATTCTTTCCACATGTGAAGCATTTTACTACTCCACCTCTGCCTCTTCCTCTTCCTCTAGCGCGAGGAAAAGTGTTGTTATCAACATACTGTCCTCTCTGTTAGATTCCACCTCTCTCATTTTGAGTTTGAGGTTTCTTCCACTCTTCCTTAGGTTTATGATTTCTATCTTGGACAATTGTTTTGCCTCTGGCTTGACTTCTGCCTCACCTTCTTTGACTTTTCTTTCGGCTCAGCTTCTCTTCAGCCTTCAGAGACATCTGATAAGCATCTTCCACCATTCAGATGGTCATCATGCTCATCTCATCTTGGATGTCATATCTCAGACCATTCATATATCTGGAAACCTTTTCATCGTCAATTTCTTGATGACCTGCCCTAATTTTTAGTTTGTAGAACTCTTCAGTGTACTCTTTTACTGACATCCGCTTCTGTCTCAAATTCTACACCCTCCGAAATAGAGTGATTTGATAATATTTGGGTATGAAGTTTGCCTTCATCTTCACAACCATTCTATCCCAACTCTTGATTTTCTTCTTGCCTTTGCAGCATCTGTCAGCTTGTAGTTCATCCCACCATAATGTTGCATGCCCTTTAAGTCTTGTGACAGCATGTTTGATCTTCTTCTTCCTCAACATCCTCATAGTCAAAGTATTTATCAAGAGCTCTAATCTAGTCCAGAATCTCTTCGACATCCAGGTTTCCTTCATATACTGGAATGTCCATTTTTTCCCTGGCACCTATCCTCACAACAACCCTGAATAGGCATTCTTCTGCTGCATCTTTGGCTGCAACTTCTTCTCCTCCATGTCCAACTTCATTTTCACCTTCAGACTCATTGATATCTCCATCACCGACTGTGCACCTCTTTGATATTTCCATGGCATCAATACTAGCATGCATTTCACACATCTCTGTTACCCTTGGCAGATCAGGTAATTTCCTACCCCTTCTTCTTGGCATTTCCCTTTCCTCTGGTGGATCGAGTGTTTGCCTGCATCTTATTCTTGGTGGCATGATTGTAAATCTTTCTCGCACCCTCTATCTGCAATATACAAATAGAGAAGGGCTCTAATACAACAACTGGTGTGTATCAGAGTACTTCTTTTCCCTAGCTTACTCTGCCTGAGATATATAAAAAAAATCAAGCTCTGATACCACAACTGACGTAGACCCCCAGACCCACAGGTCGGAATCCGCACAGGATCTTTTCCTTTCAGCCCCTGAGAGCTCAATTGGCTCTTCTATTTCCTTTTCGGGAAATCAACCCACAACTAACCTTGAGGAAATTTCCTCTTTTATTTTGGGGTACTGGACTTCACAAATTCACGAATCCTGTGGTCGAGCACCTTACCTCTTCGACGTCCGAAACCTGAATTTACTATTTGCTGAAATACAAGTGTCTCGGCCTTCCCCTTCTCTTCACGATTTCAGGTTTTCAACCACCGAAATGTTCTTTTACTATGTCCTCGGGGCTCTCAAACCTCCAAACCCCAAAATGCCAAAATGATGTCTTCTGAAATCCTTTCGGACTTTCTCCTATTGGGTTTTCCTCTTTACTATATTGGTTCTCTCGTCAACAGGACTTCCGGTATACCAAATCCTGAAATGCCAAAACGCTAAGGTTCCACTTCCAAGGATATCAATGGCTGTGGACCTTTCCTCGATCCAATGGTCAGTGCAATTTCACGTACTGGGAGTTCAATATGTCAGGTTGGAACCCTATGTCCTCTCCACCTTCTAGTCTCCAAACTTTTGAAATACCGAAATGGTATTTATCCCCTACTGTATCCCGATCTCTCTCCCTCGAGAATTCTGAAACCCCGAACTCCAAAGTTCTGAAAACTTAACTTGCTTCCACACACAAAAACCACCTTTTCACATTTTAGGGATTTGATTAGCCAAGGATTTGGCTTACACTTCAGATTTTCGAACCCCAAAATGATGAAATGATCTGACGGTCCTGGGAATCTTGATCAACAACTGAAGTTAATCTAAGCTTATCCAAAGGATGGCTCTGTCCTGACTGTTATCCACCTAGCAGCTTCCACAGATCAAATGATCTTCATTGTTTCAGGAGTTCTCCTTCGAGAACCTCAACCGTCTAAATTCCTTCTTCAAGAACCTCTTCTCTAAGTCACCTCAACGATCCTCTTCACTTTGACTTCGCCTCTTCACGATGACCAAAACTCTTCTTCTTCTCTTCAACACTTTGAAAGTGTTGACTCTCCTGAGATTTCTTTCGCAAACTCAAATCCCCTAAGAGATTTTTGCACACACTCCTTGCAACACTTCTTCAAATATTCCTAAATATTTGAATCTCTTGACTCTGTCCAACTCTGCAACAACAGTCCTTCAATCTCTCAACCTTAGTCTATGTGTTCTAAGGTCTCAACTAGCCTGCGCACACCTTGCATGGATTATATCCTTGTCTTGCACTCTAGTTGAAATCAGAACATCGATATCCCTCCTGAGTATTCAGAGATGAACCCTGAACCCATCAATGCACTGCTTGCGGATGCTTCACTGCACTCCTTGGAAGAACTCTGACTCAAGAAGAGAAACAATTGAAACTCAATTCCTTACTCTCTCTCAGACTTAAAAATCTAAATAATAAATCATACATACACAACATAACAACAAATGTACAACAAAAAGAGTAAACAATCATAAGCATAACATTTAGTATGTATACACAGAAAGCATTATAACACCATGAGTCTGAATCAAAGCTTCATATATATTAATTTCAAAACTTTTGTACATGGGTTCTTCTACATAGCTCTATGCTTCTTCTCTTCTCTATGCTCTATTGATACAATTGATTCTGTTACAATGATATAAGATGAGGGTGTCTATAGTCAGTTTTCCCTCTATCTCCTAAAACTGTCTAATCTAGAATTTAAATCTACCTACTTTCATTAACTATGCATAAATGCCTCTACACCTTGCAGATGAGAGAGAATTGCTCAAGATCTATTTACAATATGGAAGTATGCCCTTCTTATCTATTACATTAAAGTCTGCACATCCAAACTTTTAAAATATTTCAAACATTTTTTAACATGTGCAAAAAATGCGATGGCATTTGTCCCACGCTCATTTGTTGCTGGTGATGCTCTTGCATCAGTTTTGTACACATATGATGTAAGCTCATTTCCATTCACCTATATGTGGTAATGTGAATGCCCCTTTATTCCATATTCATTGCACTCATTGGGTAAATACATCACACAATAGGAGTAAATAAGGATATACAGGTGTTACTAGTCCATGCATAAGTAATGGTTACCTTATTACCATAACCTCTTACATGTTATAGTTATAAGGGTAATGATACTATCATAGATAAAGAATGGGCTTGTATTACTCACCATATAAATAGGTTCATCATAAGCAATGGAAATCATAGATATAAGTATGTAATCATACAAGTAGAATCATAGTTAAACAAAGCAAATCAATACTCATTAGTCATGTTAAAGATTTATTAGAATCATAGTACTTGTCTGAATTAGACATGCCATGTTAGTATGAATTGAACACACATTATCCATAATCAATGTGATTAGATTC
Source organism: Picea engelmannii (assembly GCA_009831015.1). NCBI lineage: Eukaryota > Viridiplantae > Streptophyta > Pinopsida > Pinales > Pinaceae > Picea > Picea engelmannii. The sequence continues at coordinate 85,159 of ML805243.1, forward strand.
AATATCGATTAGCTTATAGTTAATGGTTGATGTCATTTCCTCAATAAGATTGGTGTAATACAAGTAATAATCCAGTTAGTCTTAATATTCATACTGTATCTTCTTAATAATGATACCACTCTAATCATAGAGAAGCTTTATAGTGAGTTCGATAAACTGTAGACACGAGTTATGCTTTGAGTGCCATATCACGTAGTTTCCATAACAAGAGCTTAGTAATAGAGAGCTTAGTATGATTCCAGGCATTGTGTTGTTTAGTGATGTTTGGTATAGTCTAAGAATAGAAATAATAATGGTCACAAGAAGGTGTGAGGAGATTCCTAAAGTAGTGTTCCCTTGGTCAAAGTCATAGGAAATTTGTTAGAATTAGGAAAAAATAGAAACAAATAATGCCTTTTTATTTTTTTGTTCGCAATATCAACATATATGAGAAAATAAATAAATAGATGTAAATTAAATTTTGAGTATAAACAAAATTTCTGAGTGAAAAGACAAACCTCGAGCTTAACTCCTGATCTAAGAAAGATGTACATGTCACATGTCTAGACAAAAACCTTTACAATATGCTCATAAATAGTTTTAGTTTCATGGATCAAACCTCTAGGGTTTTATCTTTGTCATAAGGACTTAGGAATAGGTTTGCCAAGATATAGACTGGTGCAGACCCCCTGCCCTCGGGCCGAGATCTGCTCAGGATATTCACTAAAACCATGCCAAGGGTTAATTAAACCCTTTGTTTAAGCCACAAAGGACTTTGAGTTTCGGGAGTTGAAGAGTCCTGATGTATTTCCACAGCTCTTGGAAAATGCCAAAATGCGAAACGTCAATGAAGGTTGACCGCTCTAACGTGACGAGCACATGCCACTTGCTACCCACTAGTTTCATCTTTCAGCACTTTGAGCAAATAGCCAACAGTTGTTCCTCTTCCCTTATGATTCCCCGAAATCCAAAATTTCAGGATGCTGAAATGGGCTCAACGTCCCATGGAATGCGAGATCGATGGCCTTTCGATATTTTTCCCGAAGCTTGACCCCTCCTTTGACTTCCACCACATGTACCCTCTGACTAAGACTTGGGACCCACCTTTTGGCATTTCTCTCTTTGTGATTTCGAGAGTTGTGTTGATGATGCAACTACACTTCTTGAGTCCCGAAACCCCGAAACCCTATTTGTGCCCAATGCTATTGTCCCTCGACTTTTTCAGGAATTTTTCTTTTCCCTCTTCAGGATTTCGCGAACCGGGAGTTTGAACCTCTCGATTCCAAAGTCACTGCCTCCTCTACTTCCCGAACTCTAGAAAACCGAAATGCCAAAATCCCACACCAAAGGTACACCGTGTTTTGTGACTTCGGGATTTTCAATGCAAAGAGTCTCGATTCCTTATCATTAGAATTTTCGGTATGCCGAACCCCGAATTACTAAAATTCCAAAATTCCACACCTGATAATCCTTTTCGCGATCCGGGAATTTGCGTGACCAAGGATTTTGGCCTACACTCCAAACTTGTGAATCTCGAATCCCCGAAATGATTTGACAGCTCAACAGATCACGATCAACGGTCCACGTTGATACTAGATGGAAGGGTGGAATATTCAACCAACTCCTAACCACCTTACAGCTCCTATGGATCCTACGATCCTTGCGACTTCGTGAGTTCTCCATGGAGAATTCTAACCACCAGATGCACTCTTCAATGACCCCTGTCCAAACGACTCAGTGTTCTCCCTCCTGAAATTAACTTCTACGAGACGATTTCAATCTCCGTCTCCCTTTGATAACTTCAAAGGTGTTATCCTTCCTGAGCATTTAGTTGTAAACTAAATCTCCCCAAAAGGATCCTTTCTCACACTCCTTGCGGAAAACCCTCAAATAACCTCTAGTTATTTGAGTCTCCGACCCTGTGCACTCTTTGCAATAGTGGTCCTCTCAATATTCCCCTTATTTGATAAGTTCTAAGGCTCCAACTGATCTAGGTGGATATCGGTGGCCATGCACCTTTTCCAACTGTCTCAAAAGAGTTTTCTGGCAATTTTGGCAGTTTACTATTTTTAGCAGGTTTTATCTTCGGGGGCCATTTTGAGGGCCCAATTGAAGGTTTTTTGAGATCAAGGTTCTCAATGATATCCAAAGGCATATTGATCCCCCAAAATTAATCTCCTCGACGATACCTTTCAAACGAGCTATCACAAACCTAAAACAAAGATCATATGCAAAAGTTACGACCCCGGGAAGTTGACCGATTAACTTAGCCAAACAGGGCCCACATGACTTTTGGCACTTCATATCCTAGGGTTAGGTTATTAAATGTCTAGGGTTTTTGGCATTCCTGTTTATTGTAAAAAGGCCTTCAGAGCCTCATTGTAATCATCTTCTTGTGAATGCGAGTATCCGTCACATCTCTTCTTAGAGATAAGCTGCCACCATTCTAGCGAGTCTTTCACTATGTATTTTTACAGTCTCTGTACATTTCTTTGATTAATAGAAATTGTGTATTACTGTATATCTATGTTTATGGTTTCATCTCTGATACATTTATGTTATATTATTGAATATCTGCAATATATTTGTGCATTTCTTTATTATATCTCCGCTCTCATTTAGTGCCGAAAATAATCTGGATCAGTGGTATCAGAGCAAGATGCTCTTGATATTTTTTTCAGTGCATGTCCCCAAAGAGGTATGAGTATAGAAAGTTGGGTCTCGAGCTTGTCTCTCTTGAATACAATCGCTCTCACACACCCAAGAAACCCTCAATGGCGGAAGAAAATAAAATCGACAGAGAAGACGATCCTATCAATCTGTTGCTTGAGCAAGCTCTCATGCGACAGAGGGAGGAAATGATGGAGAATTTTGCCCACATCCTTCAACGCCTGCCGATAGCATCAGATGCATATTCATCAAGCGACCACTTTGGAGGCACCTCACCTTTTAAGGTACAAGTTAACTTTTATATTCCTGTATTTGAAGGACATATAGATGCAGAATCCCTAGAAAAATGGTTAACTCTGCTAGAAGGTTATTTCTCTATTTACAATTTTCCCGACAAAGAAAAGATCACCTTCTCACTCATTAAATCTCTCCCTCATGTCAAACATTGGTGGGAAACTTACTGGGAGAAAAGTTCCACAGAGGAGTCTAGAATATATGGGGCCGATCCCACTTGGGATTTTTTTGTGGATGCGGTAAAGGAATAGTATTACCTTGTTGTCAACTATGAGGACCAGTACATGAGATGGACCACACTGCGCCAAGAGAGGGGCCAACTAGTTCCGGAGTTCACCAATACCTTCCATACCTTATGCACCAAGATGGGTTTCAAAGACTCCGAGCAACATTTGGTTCTAAAATACCATGGGGCTCTACACAGATACATCTAGGATGAAATGGATTTTCTGGACATCTCATCACTCGGTGTTGCTTATCAATATGATGTTAAAATTGAGAAGAAATTTAAGCACAAGAACAAACAGGAGTTCGAGTCTGCAAATCCGCAGCAACCAAAGTATGACAAAGACGACCCTAACAAAAAGTTTCCCAAAAACCAGTCCAAGACACAGGAAAAGAAGGGTCATGGGAAGACAAAGAAGGACACTGGAAAATGGTGTGAGTTCCAAAAAATCCCCTAGCACAAAACCGATGAATGTCGCTCAAAACAGTCATTGGTGGTCCATATCAAAGACAAAGAGTTGAACCCTAATTCAGAATCTGATTCTGAAAATAATGGTAAAGGACAAATCATTGACGTAGACCCCACTGATATTGTCATGACTGCAATAATTCAACCAGAAGAACCAACAGATCCTAAAGAGGGGGAGCACCTTTTTCATTCACAAATGTGGGTGAAGGGGACCCCGCTGCATTTTATTGTTGATAGCAGAAGCCAAAAGAACCTCATCTCAGTGGAGGTCGTCAAACAGTTGGGATTGTCGACAACACCACACCCGCAGCCATACAACATTGGGTGGCTTTGCCAAGGACGAGATCTCTGTGTCAGCCAATACTGTCAATTATCATACGGCATCCAACCCTTCAAGGATGAGGTACTATGTGATGTTGCCCCACTAGATGTCTGTGACATGCCCTTGGGCCAACCATATCTGTGGAGATGTCATGTTTTTTATGAGTCTCCCGTAGTGTCATTGTTACTTTGGGGGGTCATCTATATAGAATACCAAAGGTAGTTTTGACTACTGTTCCACCTAAAAAGTGTCGCAAGCTAGTATCTCATACTGCCAAATTCAGCTTCTTCACAATCTATTCAAAAGGAGAACAAAAGGACACTGCAACCACTACAACCTTTCCCTAAGCACCTTTTATCCAACAGAAGAAGGTCAACAAGGATGCAAAAAAGCACAAAGATTCCTTCTGCACAACGTCCTCTCATGTATATCGACTTGTTTAACAACCTCAGCTTCAACAAGTTCATGACAAACTTCCACAAACTAAGCAGTGCAACGTCTCCAACAATACAACCAGCTCACCAAGATGTAGATCTAACAAATGCTTTTCCCTCTCCCCCGGGAACTCAACACAATGGATACCATTGTTTCATATGGAGGGAGGATTGATCCAGGTGGATATCGGTGGCCACCCGCCTTTTCCAACTGGCTCAAAATAGTTTTCTGGCAATTTTGGCAGTTTACTATTTTTAGCAGGTTTTAACTTCCGGGGCTATTTTGATGGCCCAAATGAAGCTTTTTCGAGATCGTGTTTCTCAACAATAGCCAAAGGAATATTGATCCCCCAAAATTAATCTCCTTGATGATACCTTTCCAATGATCTATCACACGCCTTAAACGAAGATCGTATGCAAAAGTTATGACACCGAGAAGTTGACCGACTAACTTACCCAAATGGGGCCCAAATGACTTTTGGCGCTTCATCTCCTAGGGTTAGGTTTTTGGATGTCTAGGGTTTTTTGCATTCCTATTTATTGTAAAAAGGCCTTCAAAGCCTCATTGTAATCATCTTCTTATGAATGCAAATAGCCGTCACATCTCTTCTCAGAAATAAGCTACCACCATTCTAGGAAGTCTTTCACTCTGTATTTTTACAGTCTCTGTACATTTCTTTGATTAATAGAAATCATGTATTATTGTATATATGTGTTTATGGTTGCATCTCTGATACATTTATGTTATATTATTGAATATATGAAATATCTCTATGCATTTCTTTATTATATCTCCGCTCTCATTGAAAATAATCCGGATCACTAACCAGCCTGCACACACTTTGCACGGCTCTGTGTTTCACCTGCACTTCAACTTGTATGAGAACAATGATATATCTTCTGATCTTTCTGAGATGAAACTCAGACCCTCATCAACACACACCTTGCGAACGTTCACTATACTCCTTGCAAGAATTCTCAGGAAGAGAAACAATTGAAACCCATTCGTCTCCTCTCTCAGACTTGATACATTCACCATGAAATCATACACACAATGCAACATTGAAACAAATGCATAAAATAGAAACAAATCAACTGTAAACATACCATTCAACAAATGTCAATCGTAAGCATCATAACACCATGAAAGTTGAGTCAAAGCTTCATATATTAGCTCAACTGCTCATGTACATGGGTTCTTCTCTACAGCTCTCTGCTATAGCTCTACAGCTTATGAATTCTGAATGATCATCCCCAAAATTACAATGATACAAGGGTGAGGGTGTCTATATCTGTTTTCCCTCCCGCGCTTCTAAACTTTCTAATCTATTAAATTAAATCTACCTACTTGCATTCATTACGCATAAATGCCTCTACATTAGACAGATGAGAGCAATGATCAAGATCTGTTTACAATATCTAGACATAAATGTAAGTACGCTTCCCTTAGTTATTACATTAATGTCCATTCATTGATCTCAAAATACTTCAAAATGTGCATTGGTGCTTTTCCAGCTATCTCCCACTTTCACGTTGCTTGCTTGGCTGGCTGCTTACGATGCTCCTGCATCATACTCCCTCGCTTGAAAATTTTCATGAACTCATGTTCATGAACTCTTCCACGGGCTGTCCATGCCTATGAATTTCTGCTTCATCCTCCCAATTGGCATCTTCAAATGGATGTCCCTTCCATTTAACCAAGTATTAAAAATACTCTTTCCTCTTGGTCTTTTTGCTAATCCTTTTTTCAATTATGCCTTCCATTTGTGGCTTGTCAGCTACAAGCATTTTTTTTGTCCATTGAATTTCTTTCTGTTCCTCCTCTGCTCCTACTTCTTCAGCTCTGTAAGGGTACAAATCTGCAACATTGAATACTGGTGATATTCCGACCCCATCAGGTAATTCAATCTCATATGTGTTTGCCCCAAATTTCCTTATGACCTTGCATGGTCCAATATTTTTCATCTTCAACTTATTATACGTTCCCCTTGGCAACCTTTCCTTCCTTAGATGCGCAAGAATTAGATCACCAACTTCAAATTGAAGTTCTTTCTTGTGTTGATCTGCTCCCCACTTGTATTCTTGACTTGAACTCTGTAATCACTCCTTAATTTGGCTGTGAAGCTCCTTCATTCCTTCTGCAAATTCCTCTTCACTAGCACTCTTGAATTCATTATGTTCCAAATTCTTCAATTCAGAAACTCCCCTTGGATGCATTCCATATACAATCTAGAATGGAATCTCCCCTGTGCTTCTATTGAGTGAATCATTGTAAGAGAATTACACCTATGGAAGAATGTGATCCCATTGACTGTGGTGTTCAGTCACTAAGCTTCTTAACAAATCTCCCAAGCTCTCGTTCACGACTTTTGTTTGTCCATTCGTCTGAGGATGATATGTTGAACTAAAAGACAAACTTGTCCCCCAACTTCTTCCATAAGGTCCTCCAGAAATGCCCTACGAACTTGTTATCTTGATCATACATGATACTCTTTGGCAAGCCGTGAAGTCTGACGACTTCCTTTAAAACAGGTTCGCAATATGAATTGCGTCATTGGTTTTCTGGCATGGTATGAAATGTGTCATTTTTGAAAATCTATCAACTACCAAAAAGATTGAATCATATCCTCTCTGTATCCTTGGCAGTCTCAATATGAAATCCATGCTCACTACATCCCACGTCCTTTCAGGTATGGGCAATGGTTGGTATAACCATGTGTTCTGCCTTTTTCCTTTCGTGTGCTGAGAAATTTTGCACCTGTCCACAAATTTCTTAACATCTATCCTCATCCCTGGCTAAAAATATGAGCCATTCAACTTTGAGAACATCTTGTCATGGACCGAAATGTCCAGCCAATCCTCCACTGTGTTTTTCCTTCAGCAAATTCTCCCTCATGGAGCATTTCAGAATACATAGCTGATTTCCCCTAAACAATAATCCATCCTGGATCATGTATTCAGTCCATTGACTTATGTCCCTGAGAATTGGATTCTCAGATGCCTCATATGCCTCTTTAAAATCTAGGTCATCCTTGCACATTTCTTTGAGGTTATCAAAACCCAAAGTCTTGACTTTGAATTCCTGCATAAGAAAACATTTCCTCCTCAAAGCATCAACAATTTTGTTAGTAGTTCCAGAAATATGCTTAGTCACAAAAGTAAAATTATGCCTGAATTCAACCCATTTAGCATGTTTTTGGTTCAACTTTTCCTGTCGGGTCACAAATTGCGAAGCGTAATTATCGATGTACAAAACAAACTCCTTGGGAACCAAATAGTGTCTCCATTTCTTCAATGCTTGTATGACGACATAGAATTCCTTGTCATACGTGGAGTACTTAAGCTTCGCTTCATTCAATTTTTCGCTGAAGTACGTGACCGACCTATCATCTTGGCTCAAGACCTCTCCAATTGCAAATCCACTCATGTCACACCTGACCTGGAATGTCTTGCTAAAATCTGGCAAAACCAGAATTGGTTGCTCAATGATCTTCTTCTTCAGCAGATTGAAACTCTGCTTCCTCCGTCCAATGAAAATATTTATGTCTCTTATTCACCATATCCATCATTGGTGCACTAATTCCACAGAAGTTTCGGATGAATTTCCTGTAGAAGCTATCCAAACCATGGAAGCTTCGAACTTCAAACACGCTCTTCGACGATGGCCAATTCTTAATCACCTTTATCTTTTCCAGATCCATTTTTAATTCATTTGCAGAGATAACAAAACCCAAATATATGAGTTATGTCCTCATAAATGATGATTTCTTCATATTAATCAACAATTTCTCTTACTGTAATCTTCTCATTACTGCAACTAAATGCTTTAAGTGTTCTACTTTTGTCTTGCTGAAAATTAATATATCATCAAGATATACAATGACGAATTTCCCAATGAAATCCTTCAGGACTTCATTCATCAACCTCTTGAAAGTACTGAGCACATTCGTTAAGCCAAATGGCATGAAAATACATTCATATAGCCCCTCATTCATCTTGAATGTTGTCTTCCATTCATCACCTTCTCTCATTCAAATTTGATGATATCCTCTTTTCAAATCAATCTTTGAAACAAATCTTGCTCCACTCAAGCAATCCATCAAGTTGTCCATCCTTGGAAATGGAAATCTATATATGATGGTAATCTTATTGATTTGCCTTGAGTCTATACACATTCACCAACCTCCGTATTACTTTGGGCTGAGCACTATCGGAACAACGCATGGACTCAGGCTTTCTCAAATCAATCCTTTGTCCATTAAGTTCTGGACCTGTCTCTTAACTTCTTCATTTTCCTGCAGTGCCAACCTATACGCTGCTTTGTTCGGTAATCTGGCTCCAGGTATTATATCAATATGATGACTTATACTCCTGATAGGTGGAAATGAACAAGGTAGTTTGTCCACTACTATATCAACAAACTCTCCAAACAACTCTTGGATTTCTTCTAGTAACTCATCTATCCTCGTACTGGTCAAAACAATTTTGGGCTTCCTGACCACAATAAATTGTGTGTCTTCATTCTTCTTAACCTCATTAAGAAGTTCCTTCCCACTCATGAGAAGTACAGTCTTGCTCATTTCTGTTTTCACCTCTTTATCCTTAATTGGCAGCAACATGTGAGTCCTACCATTTTTCTCCAGGCTGTACGTGTTCTTTCTCCCATCATGAGCTATGTTTCTGTCATATTGCCATGGTCTACCCAGCAATAGATGACAAACATCCATGGGAATGACATCATATAATATTTCATCCTTATATCCTCCTATTTTAAATTCAACTAAACATTGTTTAGTGACATTTACCTGATGTCCTTTTTGTAGCCACAAAACCCTGTATGGGCTTGGATGTACAATAGTCTCCAGCTCCAGCTTTTCTACCATCTTTGTAGATACGAGATTGTATATGCTACCACTGTCCACTATGACCTTGCATACCCTATCCTTAGTTTTGAAAACATTCTGAAACAGACTATTTCTTTGGGCTGGGTTCTCTGCTTCCTTCTCTGTCTTCAAGAGAACTTTCCTCATCATCAAAGATCTTTCACCCTCAGAGCCTCAACATTCCATCCTTGAGCTTCAACAATGTTAGTTTCACCACCATCTTTATTCTTATCTAGACACTCATAGGATTTATGTCCGATTTTTCCACAGATGAAGCATTTCACTTCACCTCCTCTGCCTCTTCCTCTTCCTCTACCTCGAGGAAAAGTATTTCTATCAGCATACTTCCTTCCCTGTGAGCTTCCTCCTCTCTCAGGTTGAGTTTGAGGTTTCTTTCCCTCTTCTTTAGGTCTCTGATATCTGTATTGGGCAATTGTTTTGCCTCTGGCTTGACTTCTACCTCGGCCTCTTTTACCTTACTTTCAGCTCAGCTTCTCTTCAGCTTTCAGAGCTATCTAATAAGCATCTTCCACATTTCGAATGGTCATCATGATCATCTCATCTTGAATGTCATATCGCATACCATTCATGTACCTGACAACTTTTTCATCATCGCTTTGCCGATGACCTGCTGTGATGTTTATCCTATAGAATTCTTCAGTGTATTCTTTTACTAACATCATCTTCTGTCTCAAATTATGCATCCTCTAAAACAAAGTGATTTGATAATCCTTGGGTAAAAATTTGGCTTTCATCTTTGCAACCATTCTATCCTAGATTTTGATTTTCTGCTTGCCCTTGCAACGTCTGTCAGCCTACAGTTCATCCCAACACAGTGTTGGATGCCCTTTAAGTCTAGTAATGGCATGTTTGACTTTCTTATCTTCCTCGATGTCCTCATAGTCGAAGTATTTGTCTAGAGCTCTAATCCAGTCTAAAAGTTCTTCAACATCCAAGTTTCCTTCGTACACTGGAATGTCCATTTTTTCTCTTGCACCTATCCTTGCAACAGCCCTGAATAGGCGTTCATCTGTAGCATCTTCGACTGCAACTTCTTCTCCTTCATTTCCAGCTTCATTTTCAATTTCATCCTCACTGATATCACCAGCATCGACTGTGCGCCTATGTGTTGTCTCCATAGCATCAAGTTTGGCATGTAACTCACGCATTTCTCTTTCCACTACTAGATCAGGCATTGGCCTATATCTTCTTCTCGGTGGCATGGATGAAAAATTTTCCTCTTTTCTCTATGCTATAGAAATTAAAGAATTTGTTTTGTGCTCTGATACCACTTTAGTGCAGACCCCCTGCCCTCAGGCGAAGATCCGCTCAGGATCTTCACTAAAACCATGGCAAGGGTTAATTAAACCCTTTGTTTAATCCACAAAGGACTTCGAGTTTCAGGAGTTGGAGAGTCCCAATGTATTTCCACAGCTCTCAGAAAATGTTGAAATGCAAAACATCAACGAAGGTTGACTACTCCAACACAACGAGCACATGCCACTTGCTACCCACTAGTTTCAGCTTTCGGGACTTTGAGCGAACAACCAAAATTTGTTCCTCTTCCCTTATGATTCCCTGAACTCCAAAATTTCAGGATGCTGAAATGGGCTCAACGTCCCATGGAATGTGATATTGATGGCCTTTCAGGATTTTTCCCGAAACTTGACCCCTCCTTTGACTTCCGATGCACATACCCTCTGACTGAGACTTGGGCCCACCTTTCGGTGTTTCTCTCTTCACAATTTAGGGAGTTTTGTTGATGATGCAACTCCACTTCTTGAGTCCCAAAACCCCAAAACCCAATTTGTGCCCAACACTATTGTCCCTCAACTTTTCAGGAATTTTTCCTTTCCCTCTTCGGGATTTCGCAAACCGAGAGTTTGAAACTCTCGATTCCAAAGTCACTGCCTCCTCTACTTCCTGAACTACGAAAAACTGAAATGACGAAATCCCACACCAAAGGCACATCGCGTTTCGTGACTTTGGGATTTTCAATGCAAAGAGTCACGGTTCCTTGTCATCGAAATTTCCGGTATGATGAACCCAAAATTATCAAAATTCCAAAATTCCACACCTGATAATCCTTTTTGTGATTCGGGAATTTGCGTGACCAAGGATTTTGGCCTACACTCCAAACTTATGAATCCTAAATCCCCAAAATGATCTGACGACTCAACAAACCACGATCAATGGTACACGTTGATTCTTGATCTGAGGGTGGTGGATTTACCCAACTCCTAACCACCTTACAACTCCTCTGGATCCTATGGTCCTCACGACTTCGTGAGTTCTCCATGAAGAATTATGACCACCAGATGCACTCTTCAATGACCCCTGTCCAAACGACTCAATGTTCTCCCTCCTGAACGTAACCTCTACGAGACGATTTCAATATTCATCTCCCTTTGAGCACTTCAAAGGTGTTATCCTTCCTGAGCTTTCACTTGTAAACTCAATCTCCCCAAAAGGATCCCTTCTCGCACTCCTTATGGAAAACCCTCAAATAACCTCTGGTTATTTGAGTCTCCCACCCTGTGCACTCTTTGCAACAGTGGTCCTCTCAATCTTCCCCTTAGTTTATAATTTCTAAGGCTCCAACCAGCCTATGCACACCTTGCACAACTCTGTGTTTCACCTGCACTTCAACTGGTATGAGAACAACAATATCTCTCCTGAGCTTTCTGAGATGAAACTCAAACCCTCTTCAACGCACACCTTGTGGATGTTCACTGCACTCCTTGCAGGAATTCTCAAGATGAGAAACAATTGAAACTCATTCTTCTCCTCGCTCAGACTTCATACATTCACCATGAAATCACACACATAATGCAGCATTGAAACAAATGCATAACAGAGAAACAAATCAACTGTAAACATACCATTCAACAAATGTCAACAGTAAGCATCATAACACCATGAAAGTTGGGTCAAAGCTTTATATATTAACTCAAGTGCTCTTGTACATGGGTTCTTCTCTACAGCTCTCTGCTACAACTCTATAGCTTATGAATTATGAATGATCATCCCCAAAATTACAATGATACAAGGGTGAGGGTGTCTATATCTGTTTTCCCTCCTGTGCTTCTAAACTGTCTAATATATATAATTAAATCTACCTACTTGCATTCATTACACATAAATGCCTCTACATTAGACAGATGAGAGCAATGCTCAAGATCTGTTTATAATATCTAGACATAAATGTAAGTACGCTTCCCTTAGCTATTACATTAATGTCCATTCATTGATCTCAAAACACTTCAAAATGTGCGATGGTGATTTTCCAACTGTCTCCCACTTTCACGTTGCTTGCTTGGCTGGCTGCTTATGATGCTCTTGTATCATAGACCATCACAACACAACTGCAACAACTACTCCACAAGAAGGGACAACAAGGTATTTAACATAGCCGATAAAACAAAACTAGGTACCCCACAAGAAGGGATATCAAGAACTCCAAAAATTAAGAAAACAAAACTCACCATATCAAACAAGAAAACCCTTCATAAAAAACCCTCCATATCAAACCCTCCATAACTGAAAAGAAGGAAACACTAGATAAACACTCCAACCAATACCAAGACCAATACAAAATTTAGATCTGAAATTGTTACACCAAATGGGGAGGTTACACCAACAAACTCAGATCTGAATCTGTTACAACAAATGAAGAGGTTGCACCAACAAAACTTAGATCTAAAATTGTTACATCAAATAGAGAGACCGCACCAACAAACGAAAATCAGAACTAAAATTGTTACATCAAATGGAGAGGCTACACCAACAAAACAAAACTCAGATCTGAAAAGATAGTCCAAAAAGGAGGTTGTACCATCATCAAGAGAGAACAACTCAGGTAGCTGCAACAAATAGGACACTAATGAGTGAGTGAGTGTGAGTGTAATGGAATGCTAGAGGGTAGGCACTTATTTATATTTAGGGAGAGGGGTTAGGGAAATTTAAAATTATAATTAAATATTGAATGTTAATTAATATAAATATTAATTAAAATGTCAATTAATATTAATATTAATTATAAAAACCCTAAACACATATAAAACCCCAATTACATAAATAAAACATCAATCATATAAAACAACAAGGGGGTACCTTTTAAGACAAAGTCATGGGGGGTGTCCATAATGAAAAAACATGTCCACATTAGTCACATAATGACTTATAAACTTTATCATCACTCCATAAGGGGGTCCATCAACAATGTGGTCATGTCCATCTTCATAGGAACTCCTAGGTCTCATGGACCATCCCAAGAGAGACGAAGAGGATCACACATCAACATATCTTAGTATTACACCAAGATATACCTGGGAAAATACTAGGTTTACCCAGAACACATCCAGGGTCTTATCCACCAAGGTACAAGACCAAAGATCAACCCATGCATTAGAAAATGGTTCCCTGGAACACATACACGGGCCCTAGAACACATGTAGGGACTTATATCAACCACCGAGGAACATATCCAAGGATCAATCCAAGCACTTTGAAAGGATTCCCTGGAACACATACAAGGGCCCTAGACACTTCTAGGGACTTATATCAACCACCAAGGAACATATCCAAGGATCAATCCAAGCACTGAGCAAGGATGATCCCTTATGAACCTACCATTTGGATGACATTTTCTTCCCAGAAGGAAGTGAGAAGATGCCTAAAGTTCCCAATGATGGATCTAATCTACTTTGGGTTTCCCCCAAAGATAGTTTGCTAAAGATTGGTTCACACTTCTCATTATCTAATTCAATACATCTTGATACCTTTTTATACAAGAAGGATATTAAGGAAAGTGTTTTAGATTAAGATTGTTTTGGTGGAAGCTCTAATTTTTGCAACCCCAACATAACCCAAAAACTCACTCCCTTTGACCTAAGTTGTCCTCTATCTTATGATGGTTATATTGAGCCTTGCACTAAAGAGAGGTGATGTTATAACCATGTTATTCTAATTGAGATAGATATCCATATTACTTAGCTTCCATCTTGTACCAGAGGAGAAAAATTGTATCATTGCATAAAGGAGGATTGTTTGGAGGTGGAGAGATAGTGAGATTGCAATGAACCATTTGGAGGCCCAAACATCATGATATTGCAGTACAACTGTGTTGAAATGACCATTTGAGGTGGAAAGATGTGAGATTGCAGTGCACCCTTTGGAGTGTGAGATCAGATTAGATTATGATTAGGGTTATATTCTATATTTTCTGGGAAGGGGTGGAGATCAGAAAATGCGCTGCAAAGAGAACATCATTTACATTCATTTTTCCTTTCACTGAACTATTCAGGTATAAACTCTAAGAAAAATAGTTTTAATCAATTTTGGAGAGTTGGGGATTATCATGTCCAAAATGAACAAAAGTGATCTTTACTAGGTGGCGTGTATCATGTTCATGTACATCCAAAATTCCTCCATTCTAATGCGACTTCCCACACATGGGAATTTGGAGATATTTCGAAGTTTCTTGATAATGTAGTTGAATATTTTCAAAATGGTGAAACCTTTTTCATTATGGACAAAATTCAGAACCGTAGGGACAATAGTCCAACTCTTCTTTTCCAAGGTAATGGAGGTGGAATGAATCTCGATTGCATGCGGAAATGTATGAGCTTGGGTTACTAAGTGAAAAATAATAGCACAACTATAGGATTATATGGAAGTGGATTCAATACAAGTACGATGAGATTAGGTGCAAATATGATTGTTTTCAGTCACTTTGCTCATGGAAGCCCTGCTACACAGAGTATTGGTCTCCTTTATTAAACATTTTCGGGGTGAAATATTCACAATTAATAAGGAATTCAGTTCTTTATGAGCATCAAATTATATATTCCCATCAATAGATTCCAAAAGAACTCTAGAAAATAATTATTAACAAAAATTACATGAAGAGAAAATAGGATGTACTCAACTTGAGATCTCTCTCCTCCATCATGGCCTTTGTGGTGTTGAATAAAAATTTCCATTAATACAAAGGTGAGGAAAATTTTAAGTACCCCACAATCCCAACAATGTACTAGGGTGGTTGGGTATGTTACAATTGGTATCGGAGCCAAGATTACAACACTAGGGGTTGTATGGGCTCAAGGGAAATGAATGACAATGCTTTTGGCATTTATCATTTGAACCCGAATAAGAAAAAAACATGCTCAAATCCTTTTTGCCTCAAACTATCATTTCAACTAGGGTGGACTACAATCTCATGATGTCATGGCCTCCAAACAGTTCATTGTAATTTCATTATCTCTCTTCCTCCAAACGGTCCTTTCAATTTGGTTGCACTGCAATCTCATAATCTCTAAGCCTCCAAATGGTCATAATGTTCATTTAAGTAGGTTCCATTCCTCCAAATATCTTGTTACCAGACCCAAAGCTTGACATAGACCATGACCTAGACCACCACATAGAGATAGATATAGATTTAGATGTTGACCTAGAGCTTGATGTAGATCATGACATAGACCTACCTAGATCCATCTAAGCCTAGGGATAACTTATACTCAATCCTTAACCCTATATTAATTCGACCCATGAGGACGATGGAATATATTAATTTTTCTTTCTATGGAAATATAATAGAGGAAGGATTGATTTAAAGTGTTTCTCTCAAACAAAGTTACTTCATGTTGAAAAATGAATAGCAAATTATAATTAAATTCAAAAATTGGTACCTCTTCAAAATATCTAATTTGGAGTTGGATCCAGAATTTTGTACCATGATTTCACCAAACTTTGTACCATGATTTCACTACATCCACACCTCCAAATGGTCATATGTCCATTTCATTGAATCCATCATTGTCTTGTGACTATTTATCTGTCTCCCATTCAGTCTCTCCATCATTGAGAGTGAATGGGTGAAAAATAAATAGTGATTTGACAATGATGGATTGAATGAAAGGGACATATGACATTTTGGAGGTGTGTACGTAGTGAAATCATGGTAAGACATTTGGGAGGGTAGGAATTACTTATGATTATTATAATATTTTATTTTGATGAGTTGACGTAGATGTGTAATAAGGGGAGAGGGAGAGAAGGGGAGGGAGGAAGAGATCCAACAAGCATCGTAATTTAAATTTTTAGTGGAACCAATAACATGCACCTACTTTTTTCATATTTATTCTCTCCATTTCCATTTTTGTGTCATCTATCCCCCCTCCGTTTGGGGCTTGAGTGCTAGAGGGCGAGAGAGAGGAGGTAAAGAGAGATAGGGAGGTAGATAAAGGTAAAGAGAGAGAGGGAAATAGGGAGAAAAATAAATATGGGTAGGGGGGAGAGAGAGGGGTGGAGGGAGTGACAAATAAGGGAGGTAGAGAGATATAATATAGAAAAGGGGGGGGGGAGAGAGAGAGAGAATGGGGGTATAGAGGGAGGTGGGGGGAGTGAGAGAGAGAGAGGGAGAGAGTGGAAAAGGGGGAGAGACAGAGGGAGTGGGAGAGAAGGGGAGAGAGAAAATAATAGTGATATAAGAGGGGAGATATATAAAGGGAGAGAAGGATAGAATGGGAGAGAGGCTAGGATTTCTGAGAGTGTGAGAGGGATAGAGAGGAAGACAGAGAGATGGGATAGATAGATATAGTGTCAAAGTGTGAGAGGGAGAGAGAAGGAGATAGAGTGGGGGGGTAAAGAGAGAGAGAGAGAGAGAAAGAGAGAGAGAGAGAGAGTATGAGTGAATACCATAAGATGTCCATGCCTATGTGCCTCAATGTTATATCATGCAACCTTTAAATTGAGCATCAGAGGATGTGTAATTAGAACACAATTTGGATGGAAATACATCTAATTTAATGGAAATGGATGATGACAAATACCTATTGGGGCTTGATAACATTTTATGTGAATTCTATAAGAATGTAGGTACCTAATAATAATTAATTTAAATTTTAGCCATGACTTTTGCTAACTCAAAATCAAAATAAATGTGATTTAGCACACATGTAAGGACCTTTGTGACCTTGGAATAGGAGGAAAATTAATTCAAAAAGGATATAATTAGTAAATTATAAATTCATTCACATGCCTAATGTCTCGACAAAAAACAAACTCTATGATTTTTTTAATAATGAATGCACCGCATCCTAAGGAGTGATATAGATTTTTCAAATAGTACCTTATCTCATGTAAATAAGTTATTGAGCAATGTCTAGCTAATAAATTACATTCTATCAAATATGGAAACCTTCCCCATCTACAAATAATAACACTAGGCCTATTGTTAATCAATGGAAAATGGTGGAACTTCTCAAACTCAACATTGAATTAATGACATGGTCTTTGCTTGTTTGTTTGCTTAGGATTTGTTCTTGTCTTGTTTGAATGGTTGAAGTGTAAGTTTGAGGAAATTTTTAGGGAATAATTTCAATAGTTCTAAGATCCAAGTAGGGATGATTTTAAGGATGGAAATTTATTTTAAAATGTTGAAACCTCGGCAAATATTACTAATCCTTCATATGCCAACTATAAATGTTTGGCGATATTTTTGTAAAAATAATCAAATTTCTAAGGATTTTATATAGTTTTTATAATTTTTTAGCGATTTTTCAAGTAAAATAATTTTATCTTATAGAATTTGGGTGAATCATTTTAAAAATAGTGAATCTCGTTTTTGGAAAAACCATGGAAAATTAGCCCATGAGCGAAATTTAGCCCCTAAAATCATCCCTAGATCCAAGGAACTAAAGGATAGAGATAGAGGTATGGTTAAGCGATGGAACCAAGATTTAGTTTGGTCATAGATTGTAGGAAAAACTTGAGGAATCCCATAAATCAATAAGGGGAGTCATTTTAGGGTACCAATAAGTCAATACCTAGTTTTCATTGTGAAATTACATATGAAAAATGCAAGGTAAAACTCAATAAGGAGACATAAAGGAAGGGAATGTCATAGATGGCTCTTCTAAAAACCCTTCTAAGAGGATAAAAACCCTTCTAAGAGGCTAAAAAGGCATGAAAATGACAGAAATAAACTACCATTTTTGGTGGCATGTTCGGAGCTAAAATGTCTCCACTCCATGATGCAGTCATTGTGAGATAGTGGCTAGATAAGTCCTCCTCTATCGTTGTGGGGAACTATCGGGTATTCTCTATCTCTAGACATTGTTGTCGCAGGGTTTTCCCTATATCTCAACCTCCTCTATCAAATGATGTTGTTGTAATACCTTTCCTCTATGGATTTAGTATGTGTGGGATTTGTTTTCGTGGGGTTTTGACATTCAAATCCGAAATGACAAATCAATATATGGGGTTTTGACAGTCAAATCCAAGATGACACATGTCTGCATGAAACATCACAATAGAGACGATATCTACGGAGTTGGAAAAGCGACGTCATGTGAAACGTCATTTGATGGGGTCTTTTGTTTGTCATTCTCTTGAAAATATAAAGTGGCAACTGCGTCGAACACACCGTCAGAATTTGACCCAAATGTACTAGTGTTAGCATGGAGACAGAAAAGGAAACATAATTTTCTTATGGATATTGTGAACCATACATTCATGTTAGAATTCATCCATTGGTTAACCATAAAACTACACTGACATATCCATAATATCTAGAGGACATAATCAAAATATTATACATACCTAAATGGTGATTTTTCAATTTAGCAATCGAGAATAACAATTCATAAAACATTAAACATAACTAGAATTGATGGCTATATAAACTATGTTGAAAGGAGAAATCACACCTAATCTGATGAACTAGTTGATAGTACAGTTGGAATGGTTGACCCCATGTGTTTATACTTAGTTGTATGACCCTATGTTAGTCTTGAGACTCCCTCAATCGCCGAAGAAATATCTTAAAGTGCCTGCCAAAAGCATTCAACCTCCATAAATATCTAAAAAATCAATACAAGTCATATTTGTAGTGCATTATTTACTCTAAAATGCATTTTTATGAGAGTTTCAAAACATAATTGAATGAGATCCTCTTGGTTTCGAGAATAATTTATTGGAGCCATGCATCTAATATTTTATCAAACTACCTCCCTTGATTTGAAGTAGCAATAACGAAGTCAACATTGACTTTGTTGTTGCTCCGTTGGATCAAGGGAGGTTTTCTCCAAGATTAAACGACTGCAATAAATTATTCTCTGCTGAACAGGTCCAGCCAAGTGAAGACGAAAACTCTTATGGCCCCTCCCCCCTCTCACATCACTCTCAATTCCCCAATACCCAACATATAAATCTATTGAAATATTTACAACAAAGACAAACATATGTACATACCAATATTCAAAACTATTTACAATGAAATAAAATGTTTCCTTGATCCATTTGGAGTGAGTGGAATATGGAGAAAATATATTCTATATTAAATAGTTATTAAAATATTCATGTACATCATCATTTAATACTTTTGGCTGACCTCTGCTTCTTATCTCTATAGTTCTGAATCATTTCATCAATATCTACATCTTCGTTCTTTGGGTGCTCTTCAAAATCTGATTGTGATTTCATCCTCTCACATAGAGAACGCCTAGTCATGAGGTAATCATGGTGTAATGGAGGCCGTTTTGATGATACATCACATACAAAAGAAAAAAATACAAAATTTAAATGGCCAGTTTTTAAATGTCATTGAAATAGTTCAGTAATATTAAAAAAAACACTTGCAATGTCATTATTTACCTAGTGCACTGGTCGACACTATTGGAATGGTTTCCCCCGCATGCTCCTCTTCAATTGTATGAGCCTCAAGTACTACATTCTATGTCATTGAGACCACAAACTTTATAAGGACAATCATAAATGTATAAGTAAAAAAACATCGAAGTGCAAAATTTATAACTATGAAATTATTAAGTATATGATTAAAATACAACCATATTATCGTCATGTTCCAGCTCAGTCGTAGCACCATCATGGGGATGCACCCCTGTGGAAAATTGGGACTGCATGGGAGAACCATATTCTAGTTGCAAACTGCTATCAATGCACTTCTCTCCAATACTAGTGTGTTCGTTGACAATGATGTTTCCCTGATTAAAACAAAGTTTTAAATATTAATAATATCCAACATGACTGTATTATATTAATAATAAAGGTTAATGTGGATTGAATTTTATTTACCTTATCCTGCAAAGTGGTTCTTGGTATCTACCCCAAGATTTTTCGGTGTTCAACTACATCTTTATAGCCATACATGTAACCAAGTTGGAGGTCTTCCTCCATGGTTTTAGTAACAAACTCGTCACCCTGCATTTCATAAGAGTATGTATTTTTAATTTTATTCGTTGCAATTACCTAAAAGTTTTAAGGAGATACAAATAATATATTTAGGTACTTACAATTCGTGACTGCAACTTCAAGTAGATGCCCTGGCCTAGCCTATGCTAGCCACATTTGGAAAGAGTTTCTTTTGTTTCCATTGACATGTTAGTCAACCTATCATGAAAAGTTTCAAGTATGTTAATATATACCACAATTTTATTTACATCTAAAAAAATTTGAAGGTATTGAATTGAAATTGTAATTTACCTTATGGGATGAGAGGGTGTTTTTCCTTCATCTGTCAATTTCTTCTCTTTTTCATCCTCAATGAGGGACTTCCACTCCCTCTTTGGAATCATCAGAGGACACTTGTACCTATCGTTTTCTTTCAAGTGATTCCTATATGTTTCTCGTGTATATTTTAAATATTGGCAAGTTGCAGTGGTGGCCAAGGTCTTATTAAATGTTTCTACACCAAAAAGGATTTTGAGATAATCCATCAATCCTTTTTTGAGGTTGGAATTATGGGAATTCCTCCTCTCCCGTATGGTGGGCCCAAAAATCAACAACTCCTTATTCTCCAAGGACTTATAAAAATCGTTATTCCCTATATGCAAAATGTTTATATTATTATTAATTTAAAAATATTAATTTAGATGATTTATATTTGTCTACATAGAGAACATGAAACAAATAGAATTTTAAAAATTACCTGGGACTTTAACTTTCTTTAACGGAAGCCCTTCCTCGTTAACCATAAGTGTTCCCTTAAGTGTCCATGTGTTGGTCACACGTATTTCTTTAGGAAAAGAAACCATATAGTTTGTCAAATTATTGGCCTCATCTTTGTCACCACCTATAGAGCCTACATGTATGGTCGCTTCCTCAGTGTGTGTGTCATGGCTCCCACCTAATGGCGTGGAAGGTGGAGATTTGAATAGTTTCATCTTGGAATATATACGAGGGCTTGGGTCGAGACCATGTGGCATATGTGCAGTGCCACTATTACTGAAACCATGCATGTCAGTGTTAACAGGGTCCAAATATCGCTATATAAGAAAGAAAACATTTTTTCATTTAGATAATGTAAAAGTTAAAAATCAAGCTTTCATAATTGATATTATGACATAAAAATAAAACCACTTGAAATTATCATTATTACCTTAGATGTATTAAGCCTTGTCATAAAATCTTTGATCCTTTCTTCTACCTTGGAAGTTTGATCTAGAGTATCTAACAAGTGAGCTAGTTCCTTGTTTTCTTTATTGATCATTTTTCTAATTAAACCCATAGGGTTGGGGGATTCATGCAAATCCATTTCTCTGAGTGAATCATCATCAACTTCATGTTTTGAGGCCTATTTTGATTTACCATAGTCATCCTACCACATTACAGTAAAATTAGAACCGTGATCATTATCATGAAAAATAAATTCAAATGTATGAGAAATCCTCCCTCATATTGACATCCAAGGAGGAATTTTATTGTTGATTAAAAAAATAGGACACACTGAGTAAACAGGGTGAAGCTCTCCAATTGGATTAACATTGTAAATAACATAATGAAAATTATAAAATATAAGAGTCATTGCGTACAGGTTGGGTAAATTAGTATACGTACTGCCCCCATAATAGTAACATATGTATCTATTCGATTAAAATTGTAATCACTCAATAACTCTTCCCCTGCAGCTATTTATTTTATTGCACATATGAATACATGGTTTCCTTCACTCACATCAAGTATGCAATTGGGTCACTTATTTGTGGTCATAGTTCATGTACTATTTATAAACCTTGCAATATTCCTCGTTGATTTCGGCCTTCCGTCAATATAGATAGTTTCTCCTTTATTTTGATCATTGTCTTTTAGTTGTATATAATTTGCAACCAAGCCATATCTTTGCATATTTTTTATATATTGGACTATTTGTATCCAATATTTGTAGATATAATAGGGTCTGACATACTCAATCAATTCAGTTAATCCATCATAACATACCTTTATACCATCCATGGAAAATAGCCCCAAACCATGTAATGACGATGGAGAAATCTAATATACCCTTTCGTTTACACAAAAATCAATGTTTATTTCAGGAAGATCCTTGGGTACCCATCGTTTCACTATATGGTTGTACCTCAAGGGAACCTCGATGTCGTCTATTCTCTCATGATCATAAGAACATGATCCCCCTTTCGCAAGAAAAAAATCCATGCGTCTATGGAAATTTCTTCTAATCTTCTCACTTCTAGTTGATCTCCACCTGTTAGACCTACTAGATGTCTCACTTTCCTCTATTCCACTTGAAATCCCCTCACTCAATCAAGATAGATCTGAGAAATACCTGTTTTCTTGTACGTCCTATAACACAATCAATGACATAAAGTGACTTTCAGATCTAGTTTATGCATGTTAATATTTCCCTAGAATGTTGAAACTTGTGGCATAACATTAATATTTTTTCTCTTAAATTGCCTAGTGGATTAGGGTTGTTAAGAAGTGAAATACCATCTACGGTTTCTATTTTTTTATTATATTTCATATCATCCCTAAGGATGCAAATTCTTAGGGACTATATCTAGGAAACTCTAGGAAAGAGGTAAATTTTATGAAGTTCAAGACATTACGTTTCAAATTTAGAATTTCAGCTGAATTTTTAATTGAACATTTTACATAAAAAAATTGTTTTCTAGAGTCAATTAAAAAAAATAAAATCTACTAGAACGCAACAAGATAATGGTGGTGTTGGATTGATGCCAATGTGGCATCATCATGTATAGTGTTGGGTGGTATAACAATGTGTCTACACAACTAAGTTTTGGAGGTAAATTTTGATTTCTTAGGGTTAGTTTAATTATTCCATTGGTGCTTGACATTTATTTGTTGAGAAAAACTAGTGCATTTCTTGTATATATTGTTGAACCCTAGTAAGAATCCCAATGGTCACACTTTCAATGTCTAGAAGCAATGTATGATTACCATATTTCAATGCAATGGATTGTTAGGATTGGTCATAGGAAAGGGTAGGAGAAACTTTGATGATGAGAATGGGAAATAATTCTTTCACTGGAAGAATAGAGAGGTTATGATGTTAATAAATTTGTCCATAACAAATGATAAGTTGCTACAAGTCCAGGATTTGGTAGTGATTACCTTGAAGAGTTTATCTCCTTTTGAAAATTTTGTTGAAACTTTAAATGTCACCAAGGAGATTACTAACATTACATTTAAGTTGTGTAAACAATTATTAAAAAAGGAAAGATTCAATAAATATTTTATAAGAAATAGATAAGCATCCAAAAGTGCCTTTACAGTAAAGAGTAAGGACAAATAAAAGCATAAACTAAAGCGAAACAAAATCATCGATGGAAAACCTAAGTGTTCAAGGAAATATACTAAGAACTTGAAGTGTTTTTACAATGGGATAAAATCATATATTGCACACCACTGAATTGGTACCATGCCAATCACTCCCTTCTTAGGGCCTTTGATCTCAAAGCTAGAGATAATTGGTCATTTCCCAATGAAATGTTGGGACCTATGGATGCCATTATCACCATATTGATCTTTGTGGTTTCTTTCTAGTGTAGCTAGCTAGTGACACCGTGTACTTGGTACTCAAATTAAGAAACACAATTTGAAAATGAACCTATAAATCCTAAAATAAGGATGAAGACATAACCATGTTCTTGGTACTCAAATTCTCAAGTTCAAGACACTAAGTTTCTAATTTAGAATTTCAGCATAATTTTTAATTGAACTTTTTACACAAAAATATGGATGAAGACATCTCCATGTAAAGGCTATGAATGATTAAAGAGAATAATAGTGATGTTAATAGTATGATATATCACTAGAATTTGAAGTTGCAGAAATTCAATATTGGAATTGAATGATGGTGTAAAATGGATTCTAAGGAGATTACAAGGATGAGAAGACCATGTCTAATATTTAGGCCCTATTGAAAGAATACAACAAATTGTTTATGTATATTTTTACTGATATGAAAGGGATTCAAGAAGAGTTTGGGAAGATGATGAAAGAGTTGTGGTCAGATGCTAATCTTGTTAACCATCAACCCTATCATCTTAATCCTAGGGTTAAGGAGAATGTAGAGAAAGAATTTAACATAATACAGTAAATCCGATTAATATTTCGAGTAGATGAATCCAATTAGATCATTCCTATTGTTATTCATAGCAATAAGGACTTTCATGACATTAAGGTTTGTGTGGAGTTTAGAAGCTTAAAATCTACTTGTGTGTGAATATACTTTTCCCGCTCCTTTTACTGATGAGGTGATTGATCAAGTTGTAGGAAAAGAGGAATATTACTTTATATATTGGTTTTTAAGATATACCAAGTATGAATTGAAAAAGAAGATAGTAAGACCACATTTACTAGAAAATAAGGATCCTTTGGTTATAATTTCATGCCTTTTGGGCTCAAGAATGCACCAGGTATCTTTTCTCAAGTTGTGATTACAACCTTTAGAGATTTCATTCACAACTTTTTGGAGGTATATATGGATGATTGAATTGTATATAAATTGTTGAAGGAACATATTGGGTTGTTGAAGTTAATGTTTGATAAATGTAGGAATCTCTAGATCTCCCTAAATTTGAAGAAGTGCATATTCTATGTACCATTTGGAATTTTATTGGGACACATTGTTTGCAAGGAAGGAGTATTGGTGGACCCTTCCATGATTTTTGTCATTATGAATCTACTTACACCAAATAATGTTAAATAGATGTAGTCTACTTTGGTACATAATAGCTACTACCAAAGTTTCATCTACAACTATGCCTAGATCACAGAGTGATAATAGATCCTCTAGAAAAAATATTGAAGAAATCTAAACTATTCTTGTGGACCCTTGAATGTGAAGCTACTTTTAATATACTCAAACAAAAAATGGTAAGTGCCCTAATTTTTGTGTTTCCTAATTCTAATGTAAAATTTCATGTACATGTAGATTCTTTTTCATAGCATTAGGAGTGGTTCTTGTGGAACCAAGAGAAGGAAATTTAGATTACCCTATATATTTTGCAACTAAGAATATTTCACAAGCTGAGAACAACCACATCACCATATAGCGTGAAGGAATTTCCATGGCTTATTCTCTATAGAAGCTAATACACTACCTTCTAGGAGGATTCTTTAACTTTTATACAAATCAATTTGCATTGAAATATTTGGTAAATAAGCTTGTTCTAGAGGGTTATATTTGTAGGTGGTTTCTTGTCTTTCAATAATTATCCTTTAAATTTGTGGTTAAACCTAGTAAACATATTGTAAGGATTGATCACCTCTTTAGGCTCGAGTCAAGAGAACTAGGTGGTGCATTGGATGATAATGTTCTAGATACAAACCATTAAAAGTAGAGCCTATCTTGAACTATATAGAGGAGACTGATTCGTTTTTAACTATTGGTGTTTCTCATGAAGATTATTCCACAACTCAAAAGCATTAGTTAGTGGTTAGAGCTGCAAATTATCAGTTAATCGCAGAACAATTATAAAAATTGGGGATTGATGGTATTATTTAGAGATGTGTGATGGATAATTAAAGGAATGATACTATATGGGAATTCCATCAAGGAGTTGCAAAAGGGAATGTTGGAGGAAAAGTAATAGATCACAAGATTTTCCAATCTAGTCTTAGGTGGCCAACAATATTTAAGGGCTCTAAGGAGTATGCTAGAACTTATGATGTCTATCAAAACATAGGTAAACCTTATAGGAGAGATGAACTACCCTTGAATCCAGTAATGGATATACAACCTTATGAGAAATGAGATATTGAATTTGTGGGGTTTATTAAACCTCCTACTCTCCAATTATAAAGCTTGATATATCATTACTGCAACTGATTATCTCACTAAATGGGAAAAAGTTGCACCTACATAGGATTTTGTGATTGATAATGTAGCCAAATTTATTTTTGAGAATTTTATTAGAAGGTTTGGTTACCCAAGGAATTTGACCAGTGACTAAGGTAGGAACTTATTGAACACCACTATAGCTACTTTGAGTATGGAATTTCTTATATAGCATCATAAAATTATCCCCTATAATCCTTTGGCTAGTGAGACTAGATGATTCTTCAAAACATGATTCATCTCATCTTTCATAGCTTGTTCCTATTCAGGTTGTCCTTGTGCATATGAGTAAGAGATAGGATCATAAGTCTCAAGAACAAGTGCACAAATGTGATTATAGGAACCTCCGACACTACAACCATAGTGGTTTAAGGTGTCGAAGGAGTACCGTTGACTATAGTGGGTATGGGAGTTGAAGGACTCCTAGTATATTTTTGACTCGATTCAGTACTCATCCTTGTACCATCATGAGTCTTGTAAGTGGAGGTGTATGTACCACATATGATAAATTTACACATTTTAGAAGGCAAGTAATCAAAATGTGGTGGTAACTATAGCAAGCAGTGAGGCCTACAGGGAAGAGGGTCTGGCTCCATGATGACTAAAGACTCATGATATAAAAAAAAACCCTAAGGCCAACTAGTAATCAAAGAGCACATCAAAGTAAGATAAACAAAAGGCCAGTATGCACACAAACCTGATAAAGTGGCTGAAAGGGTCATCCCTCTCTAAAGTAGGTATGCCTCACCCAAGAGGGGTCTGAGACTCCTCTTCTAAATATTGAAGGTAACATAATAAATTATAAGGGCCCTCATGGGCTTAACAACCAGTTGGTCAGATCCCCCCTGGAGAGGTAATCCTCCATAAAGGTTGTGTGTTGTCCGACCCTTATCTGACCCAGGGTACTTGAAGAATAACCCCTGCAAGTAACCTATGTGGTACCTAAGTCAAGAAACTAAGAAACCACGATATAACTGATACACAGGAGAATATTCATAAGTCATATCTACCGTATGGGAAGGGTAACAAATCCTGAAACCTTGAAATCACCACCTCTCATAGAGTTAAAGGTACTAGCAATACCCCCATATATGAATAGATCCCCAAAAATATATCTGACGCCAAGAAGGTATCAGGGGGATATCCCTTCAAACAACCTCACGTGACCTCGTGCTTAACTCCGATGTAAGCAAAGCCTCTTGATATTACCGATTATATAATGGATTTATGCACTCCCTTAGTCAGACAGATATGTTGATTTAATAGCCTTGGATAATTTCACTCACAAAATCCTATTCCAAGGCTCTAAATCCTAAGCTAGTTTGTGCACCTTAAAAAATAAAATTGTTACTAATCAATTTTAAATTATAAGCGTTACTTTTAGTGGCCTTGCTTACTCAAAAAATTTTGGTCATGAAACTAATGATGTTATGACTCAACAAGTAAAATAAATGAATATGAACACAATGCAAAGATCTAAATTCAATTCCCAATAAATGATATGCTTTTCAAAATGCAATTTTCAATTTAGTAGTTCTGAAATTCTAAATAAGATGCAATCTTTGTTTACATGTACTAAGATCAATGATAAAGACCATACATTCATGTTAGAATTTATCCATTGGTGAGCCATACATTCATGTTAGAATTTCAATGTTGGTGAACCACAAACCTACATTGATAGATCCATAATGTCTAGAGGACATAATAAAAATATTATACACACCTAAATGGTGATTTCTCAATTTAGCAATCAAACATGAAACAAAAAAATTGAGGTGGTGCTCAATATCATGCCTCATACATGGAGAATAAAAATGTTGTTGTAAATTTGAAACTGTATTTTATGTGAAAAAATTCCCAACAAACTTCAAGAAATGATATTACCAAATCAACAAATCCCTAGGTTCACTTGCAAGTGAGCACATTCTGTCAAGCCAATACAAAAGATCTGTATTCATATGAAAATAAATTGAATTAATAATAAGTCTTGTGTAGGTAGTGTGGCATCCTTATTGAATGGTTGCATAAAATTTCTCAAAATTTATGTGTGTATTGTAGAACTCTTGCTAGTGTTCTATATCTCACTTTGTTGTGTTAAGAACTACTGTGAATGCTATTGGTGGTAGACTCGAATAATAGTCTACATTTTTATCTCTTCAATGTAAATGTTTGATAACCAATTGGAATTGTTATAAGAAATTTGATTTCATATGTGATGTGTGCTCATTTTTTCTCTAGGTCTGTAGTGGCTTATGGTTAGATTGAATAACAATTTATTTTCCCTATACATAGTCTCTCCACTAGTGAACTACTTAAGCAATGGAGCACATCTCTATATCATAACTTCAAAAGTTGTGGATTGTGTCATTGAATGTCTCTAAGTAAAACACGATGAAATGACATTGTTGTGTCATTGAATGTCTCTAAGTAAAACACGATGAAATGACACTGTTGTGTCATAAAAATACCTATCCCATAGTCATATGCATCATATTCTATATCAAAAGAATGAGAAACATATAGTAGTGTAAGCATAGGTGTAGTGCATAGCTTCAAAATCTTCACTTCTTCAAAAACATGATGTTGTTGCACCTTGGTCTAGATGATGAAGCCTTGTTTTCTCAAATTTCCTCTCAACATTAACACTGTAGGGTTGAACTAGTGAAGGAAAGAGAGGTAAGAGGAAACAACTATTATGTGGGAGGGTAAAATTTGGAAATGCTAACCTACAACTAGTGAGGGAATTAGAGGTGGAATTATCGTGAGGTGACATGAAGTGATGGTGTTAAAAGGAACCATCAAAGGCATTGATGATGGTGAGGTGATATTATCAATATTTTGAAAAGGAACCATTGAAGGCACTAATATTAATTGTAAGGTGACATTAGTGAGGGCATGTGCCATTGATTCTAGTTGAAAGGCACCGTTGAAGGCATGAGGTGAATATGTTAGCATGGGGATGGAAAAGGAACCATCATTTTCTTATGGATATGGTGAAACATACATTCATGTTAGAATTTATTCATTTGTGAACTCTTTACTATATCTATTCTCTTCAACATGCTTCATATTTTTGAAGTTACACATTTGGATCAAGGCACACCCTCTTTTACTTGGTATATGATTCAAGGGAACCATAAATTCGAGGAGCCATATTTCCTCAACCATACCTAAAAAATGGGAATTTTGAAGTGTGCTATAAAAATTGAATCTAGCTCTACAATATGAAGGCATGTTGAACCTATTTTAGCAAGTTTTCAGGGCCAAAAACCACTCAAAAAAGATAAAAATTGTAAAACTTAGTATTTCCCCAAAAATGATAAATCTAGGATATGTTGAATACTTTTCAAAATTGACATTGATTGGCTTCAAAAATATAATTTCCATCCTCAAATTGTTTATACAATCTATGATATCTTGGAAAGGTAGTGGGAGGGGGGATTCAATATGTGAATTGGTAGATAATGATTCCCTTGAATAGATCCTTGTCAGTCATACTTAAAACTATGCTCAGATCATACAAGAAATGATAGGAACCTTCCAAGAGAGTCTCCAACAAAACTTTTAAGATAAGACAAAACCTAAGCATATGGATTTAAAAAAAAATTGTCTTAGGGAAATCAAGTAAGAAGAAACAAAAGGAAAGGTCAATCAATCCCAATTTTTAGGGTTATGACACCAATAAAAAACATGGAAAACATTGAACCATAGGGAATTTGTAAGAAATGAAAAATTGAATGTCTTTACTTACAAAAATGAAGGGGCAATATTATATGATTCCAACCTTCTCTGTTAAAGAAAACTCATTATATTGTGTACTCAGAACAAATTAAGGATCCCTGTCATACCTTAACTTTTCCAACCATTTTTATTTCTTGTCATGATGACTTAGAATCATCCTCAATGATGCAGGAGCATCTCTAATGAAATCCATAAAGGTGGACGTGGACTTGGAATCGACACCTCAACACATTGGAGGAGCCAAAACCGACCTTAACTATCTTGGTAGCGGTGTAGAGTTTTGAATTATGTGTTAATTAAATTAGAGTGTGTAAAGTCAGGCCACCATTTGAAATGAAGGAACAATTGTAAATCCTTTACACGATTGTAATGTATTACAGTTGTAGGATAATTGCCCGTATTAGTCATTAGGTTGCATTAATTCAATTGAGTAGGTAACCACTTGAATAGAAGGTAATAGGATTTATATAGAAGGAAGAAGAGAAAGAAATATCTGGGTCCTTAGACAAGTTTTAGTTTGTGTCTGAAGGATATAACTACTGTAATTATGTTTTCTTCTGAAATGAATAGAGCAGAGGAAATTGAACCAAATACACAGTGTTAATATTGTTTACCGTTTGACTGTGTTGTTATGTGTTTGTGAATGTATGATGTTCATAGTGAATGAATGAACAAGTGAATGAGTTCAATTGTTTCTCTTCTATAAGATTATGCAAGGAGTTTATGTAGAGTGCAAGGAGTGCATGTGACAAAGTCTTTTTCGACTTAAAAGGTCAGAAGAGATAGCGAGAAAATTTTGTATGCAGAGTCTGCATATTGAGCACAAGGAGTTCATATAGAAGAAAACTTGTATTAAAGTTTGAAATCTTAGGAGGTTGAGTGTAGAGTATGCTAGGAGGGATTTTGAAAGTCTCTTGAAAAAGACATAGAGTGCAAGTGTGTGCTAGGGACGAGAATTAATATTTATTTACAAGAAGCTCAGGAGGAGTAGTGGTTTCAAGTCTCGAGAGGAAACACTTAGAAACATTTCTAAGTTTTGAAGAGTTGAAGTGCTCAAAGTGGAGTGCATAAAATTGAATTTCGAAGAAAGAATAAGTATGGAGGATTGAGCGGGAGAAATCCTTCAAGAAATAATTTTGAAGATTGGAGAAGATCGAGGCTTAAGATCCATTCAGGAGGAGCCGAAATATTTCAAGTCATTAGATATCAGAGAAGTGGCGCACTGGTTAGTTGCGAGGAGTTATCAAAATTTTGCAAAACCAAAGGATTTGGATGAAGCAATGTGAAATTCACAAAAACCTAAAACGTAGAATCTTGAAATCACTGGGACCATCCATTGAAAGGGGACACGTGGAAAGGGATCAAAATTTCGATGACTTACAGAGTGGAAAGGTCAAAGGGTGGAGTTGTGAGAATTAGCAAAACACGAAATTGCTATTTGATCACAGCTGTTGGCTGGAGAGCTAGTGTGGACCATTGATCTAATCTGAATATTTCATAATTTCAGGTATCAGAGGTTCGGGAGAACAAAGGTGAATCGTATTGGGAGTTCCAGATACGCAAAATCCCAACGTGCTTGGAAGGATTGGCCCCAGGTCATAGCGAAGGGTCATGTGGATGAAGGATAAGGGAGGAGATAGCATGCGCTAGGCCCTTTTTGGAATTTCAGGACTCGGGAGTTTGAAGGACAGAGAGTCGGTTGAATCATATAGCCGATACGTGAAATTGCGATGCACCCTTTCAGATAAGCGTGTGGTCACAAGGCATGGTCATGTGGAGAATACTTACGCTTAACACTTGTGCATGTGAGTGGAATTTTGCAAAGACCTGTGGATTGTTTTTTAAAAGGTTCCACAAGGGAATCGAAGATTGTTTCATTTTTGTATTGAGAAGATCCTAGACTGGGAGGTTGTGTATCCCTTGGAGAGGAGGGGATTCTGCACCAAGTGGTATTAGAGCCTGAAAAAAAATTGAAGTTGAACTTAGTGTGTTGGAAACAATTGAAGTGATGTCGCTGAGGGTATGCATAGGACAACCTATAGCAAACCGTGTTGTAGGAAGAGAAGTGAGATAATTTCACGCAAGGTTGGAAGAAATGGAAGCAATGCAAAGAAGAACCTCTGTCGTTGGAGACATTAGTGATGCAGAGAGTGAAGAAATAGAATTTAAATAAGATACAAGGGAATATGCGGGTGACGAACACTTTTTGAAGGTTTTTATGAAGTTGGGAGCCAAAGAAAAGATATATGCCCCAATGTACGATGGTAACTTAGATGTCGAAGAGATTTTGGAGTGGATAAGGTCCATGAACAAGTATTTTGACTATGAAGATGTCGACGAAGGAAGGAAGGTGATACATTCTTTCACAAGATTAAAGGGACATGAAAAACTGTGGTGGGATGAATTGCAAGAAGAAAGGAGAAGGAAAGGAAAACAAAAGATAAATAATTGGGATAGGATGGAAACCAAAATAAAGGCTAAATTCATACCTAGGGATTACCAAATATAGATGTTCAGAAAAATGCAGAACCTGAGACAGAGAGGTATGACAGTGAAAGAGTATACAAAAGAATTTTATAGGCTGGATATTAGGATAGGACAAAGAGAGAAGGATGATGAAAAATTTTCCAGGTATATGAATGGCTTGAGGTATGAAATTCAGGATGAAATCAACATGATGACTGTGAGGACAGTGGAAGATGATTATCAGGTTCCACTGAAGGCAGAAGAAACGTTGGCCAGAAACCAGAGTCAATGGAACAGAAGCAGAGGCTTAAATAGAGGTAAGGGAGTTGTTTATGATAAGGAACCGAAAGCTAAGGATGAGAATGAGAAATCATATGGTCATTTTGAAAGAGGAGGAAGTTCCCAAAGAATATTGTTTCATGGGAGAAAATATTTTCCTCGAGGAAGAGGAAGAAGTAGATGAGGTGGAGTTAAACGTTATGCCTATGGAAAGATAGGACATATGTCTTGGGAATGTCCCAAGAGGAAGAG
Organism: Picea engelmannii; assembly: GCA_009831015.1. Lineage (NCBI taxonomy): Eukaryota > Viridiplantae > Streptophyta > Pinopsida > Pinales > Pinaceae > Picea > Picea engelmannii. The sequence goes on from ML805243.1 coordinate 118,301, forward strand.
ATAAGGAGGAGGAGAAGAACACATTTCTGAAGCCCAAAAGAATGTAGAAGCAGAGGCAGAATAAGGAGGACAAAATCTTATGATGAGGAAAGTTCTTCTAAAGCCAGAGAAAGAAATAGAAGACCCATTTCAACGAACGAGGTTGTTCAGGACTGCTTGTAAGATGGAGGACAAAGTTTGTAAGATGATTATAGACAGTGGGAGTACTGATAATTTAGTATCTACAGAAATGGTGGAGAATATGAAGTTAGAGACAACTACACACCCAAGTCCATACAAAGTATCGTGGTTGCAGAAAGGACATTAAGTAATGGTAACTCAACAATGCAAAGTTGAATTTAAAATAAGAGGCTATAAAGATGAGATTCTATGTGATGTGATTCCCATGGATGTTTTCCATATTTTTTTGGGAGACCATGGCAGTTTGATAGGAATGTTATTCATGATGGGAGAAAAAATACTTATACTTTGGAAAAGAATGGTAGAACTCACATGTTACTGCTAATAGAGGAAAAGAAAGGAAAGGAAGAAGTCAACACAATAATACTTCTCATGAGTGGGAAGGAACTCTTGAAGGAGATCAAGAAAGATCAAGAAATGCAATTTTTTGTAGTAAGTAAGCCAAGAGTTATCCTTACCAATAATTTTGTGGATGATTTACGTGAAGAAATCCAAGAATTGTTGGAGAAATTTGTTGACATAGTAGTGGATGAGTTGCCTCACTCATTACCACCTATTAGGAGTATTAGTCACCATATTGACTTGATTCCAGGAGCTAGTTTTCCAAATAAAGCAGTGTATAGGTTGACATCTCGAGAGAATGAAGAAGTTAAGAAGCAAGTTCAGGAGTTGTTGGATAAAGGTTTAGTCAGGGAAAGTCTAAGCCCATGTGCAGTGCCAACTGTATTGAGTCCAAAGAAGGATGGAGGATGGAGAATTTGTACAGATTCTAGAGATATCAACAAGATCACCATCAGGTATAGATTTTCGTTACCCAGGATGGGTGACTTGATGGATTTTTTGAGCGGAGAAAGCTATTTTTCAAAAATATACTCGAAGAGTGGATATCATCATATAAGAGTGAGAGAGGGAGATGAATGGAAAACAACATTCAAGACAAATGAAGGATTTTTTGAATGGATAGTCATGCCATTTGGATTGAAAAATGCTCCAAGTACATTTATGAGGTTGATGAATGAAGTACTGAAGGACTTCATAGGTAAATTTGTCATTGTATATCTGGATGATATATTAGTTTTCAACAAAACATAGGAAGAACATTTAAAGCACTTGACATTAGTGATGAGGAGATTGTAGCAAGAAAATTTGTTAATAAACTTAAAGAAAAGTTCGTTTATGAAGACATAACTCATATATTTGGGTTTTGTGATCTCTTCAAATGAATTGAAGATGGATCCAGAAAAGGTGAGAGCAATCAAAGAATGGTTGTCACCGAGGAGCAAGTTTTTATAGAAAGTTTATCAGAAATTTTAGTGGTATATGTGCAACCATGATGGACACTGTGAAGAAGAAACATAAGTCTTTTAATTGGACAGAGGGGGCTGAGAAAAGCTTCAGAGTGTTGAAAAAGAAGATAACAGAACAACCAGTTCTAGTTTTACCAGATTTTGGAAGGACATTACAGGTGAGGTGTGATGCAAGTGGAATAGCCATTGGAGAAGTTTTGAGTCAAGATAATAGGCCAGTTGCTTATTTGAGTGAGAATTTGAATGATGATAAGGAGAAATATTCTACGTATGACAAGGAATTTTATGCAGTGATTCAAGATTTGAAAAAATGGAGACATTATTTAATTCCAAAAAAGTTTGTCTTGTATAGTGATAATCAAGCTTTACATTTTATTACTAGGAAAGAGAAGTTGAATTAGAGACATGCTAAGTGGGTAGAATTTATGCATAATTTTACTTTTGTCATTAAACATATTTCTGGAAGTTCTAAAAATGTTGCAGATGCTTTGAGCAGGAGAAGTTTGGTTATACAGGAATTTCAGGTGAAGACCTTAGGGTTTGAGCACCTTAAGGAAATGTATCAGGCAGATCTAGATTTTAAGGAGGATTATGAAGCATATGAAAATCCTTTGTTGAGGGATAACAACTCATAGTTAGAATATTTGATCCAGGATGGATTTTTTTTTAAAGGAAGCCAATTCTGCATACCAAGATGTTCAATGCAGGATAATTTGTTAAAAGAAAAAACATTTTGGTCATGACAAAACATTTGCACAGTTGAATAGTTAGTATTATTGGCCAAGTATGAGGGAAGATGTGAACAAATTTGTAGAACGATGTAAGATTTGTCAACATGAAAAAGGGAAGAGACAAAACATTGGTTTGTATCAGCCATTGCCTATTCCTGAAAGGCCTTGGGATGCCATTAGTATGGATTTTGAATTGGGATTACCAAGAACCCAGAAGGGAAGTGATTCCATATTTGTTGTGGTCGATAGATTTTCTCACATGGAACATTTCATAACATGCCATAAAACAAATGATTCTATACACATAGCCAATTTGTTTTTCAGGGAAGTTGTGAGATTACATGGATTGCCCAGAAGCATAGTTTCAGATAGGGACACTAAGTTCATGGGAAATTTTTGGAGGAATCTATGGAAGAGGCTGGGAACTAACTTATCCTTTAGTTCAGCATATCACCCTCAAACAAATGGACAGATTGAAGTGGTGAACAAGAGTATGAGAAATTTGTTAAGGAGTTTAGTCACTGAACAAGGTCGTCAATGGGATCAGATTCTGGCACAAGTATAATTTGCATTTAACAATTTAGTTAATAGGAGAACTGGAAAAAGTCCATTTGAGATAGTATATGGAATACAGTCAAGAGGGGTTGCATAATTGAGAGAATTGAAACAATATGAATTCAGGAGCACTAGAGAAAACGATTTTGCTACAGAAATGCAAAGACTTCATGATCAAGTTAAGAGGTAGATATAGGATAGTAATCAAAAGTATAAGGACAGAGTTGATCCAAAAAGAAGGGAAGTTCAATTTGAAGTGGGATATGAAGTTTTAGCTCATTTGAGAAAGGAGAGGTTTCCAGGAGGAACATACAATAAGTTGAAGATGAAGAATATAGGACCATGCAAGATCCTTAGGAAATTTGCAGAAAATGCGTATGAGATTGAGTTGCCAGACAATCTTGGGATATCACTAATATTCAATGTTGCAGATTTGTATCCTTATAACAGAGATTACACAGAAGAATTGGATGATCAAGAAGAGATTCACTGGGAAGAACATATGCCTATAGTAGAAAAACCTCATATGGAGAAAATTTTAGAGCACAGAGTTGGAAGGAAAACTAGAAGAAAGATGTATCCTAAATATTTGGTAAAATGGAAGGATCACCCAATAGAAGATTCGAATTGGGTAACTGAACGTGATATTTTGAAGCATGGAAAACTAGTGTGAGATCTCATGGAAAAGAGTCCATGAATATTTTGGCAAGAGGAGTATGATGCAGGAGCATCGCTATAGAAATCCAAAAAGGCCAACGTGGAATTGGAATCGACACCTCAACACATCGAAGGAGCCAAAACCGACCTTAACTAGCTTGGTAGCGGTGTAGAGTTTCAAATTTTGTGTTAATTAAATTAGAGTGTGTAAAGTTGGGCCACTGTTTGAAATGACAAATCAATTGTAAATCCTTTACATGACTATAATGCATTACAGGTGTAGGATAATTGCATGTATTAGTCATTAGGTTTCATTAATTCAGTTGAGTAGGTAACCACTTGAATAGAAGGTACTAGGATTTAGATAGAAGGTATAAGAGCAAGAAAGCTCTGGGTCCTTAGACAAGCTTTAGTTTGTGTCTGAAGGAGATAACTACTATAATTATGTTTTCTTCTTAAATGAATAGAGCAATGGAAATTGACCCAAATACACAGTGTTAATATTGTTTACAGTTTGACTGTGTTGTTATGTGTTTGTGAATGTACGATCTTCATAGCCAATGAATGAATAAGTGAATGAGTTCAATTGTTTCTCTTCTGTAAGATTATGCAAGGAGTTCATGCAGAGTGCAAGGAGTGCGTGTGAAGAAGTCTTTTTCGAATTAAAATCTCAAAAGAGATAGCGTGGAAATTTCGTATGCAGAGTGTGCATATTGAGCGCAAGGAGTGCATATAGAAGAAAAATTGTGTTAAAGTTTGAAAGATCAGGAGGTTGAGCACAGAGTATGCCAGGAGGGTGTCAAAAAGTCTCTTGAAAAAGACACAGAGTGAAAGTGTGTTCTAGGGACGAGATTTAAGCTTTATTTACTAGAAGCATAGGAGGAGTAGTGGTTTCAAGTCTCGAGAGGAAACACTTAGAAAAAATTCTAAGTTTTGAAGAGTTGAAGTGCTCAAAGGTGGAGCTCAGAAAATTGAAGTTCGAAGAAAGAATAAGTATGGAGGATTGAGCAGGAGAAATCCTTCAGGAAATAATTTTGAAGATCGGATAAGATCAAGGGTCAAGATCCATTCAAGAGGAGCCGAAATATTTCAAGCCGTTATATCTTCGAGAAGTGGCGCACTGGTTAGTTGTGAGGAGTTATTAGAATTTCGCAAAAGCAAAGGATTTGGAAGAAGCAAAGTGAAATTCAAGAAACCCCGAAACAAGAAATCCCAAAATCATCGGGACCATCCATTGAAAGGGGACACGTTGCAAGAGATCGACATTTTGTTGACTCACAGAGTGGAAAGGTCAAAGGGTGGAGTTGTGAGAATTCAAGAAATGCGAAATCACAATTTGATCGCAGCCATTAGCTAGAGAGCTAGTGTGGACCATTGATATGATCTGAATATTTCACAATTTTGGGTATCAGAGGATCGAGAGAACGAAGGTGAATCACATCGGGAGTTCCTGATACGCGAAATCCCGTTGTGCTCGAAAGGATTGACCCTAGGTCATAGTGAAGGGTCATGTGGATGAAGGATAAGGGAGGAGCTAGCATGCACTAGGCCCTTGTCAGAATTTTAGGACTCAAGATTTCAAAGGATAGAGAGTGGGTTGACTCATATAGCTGATACATGAAATTGTGACGCACCTTTTCGGATAAGCGTGTGGTCACAAGGCGTGGTCATGTGGAGAATACTTATGCTTAGCACTTGTGCAAGCGAGTGGAGTTTTGCAAAGACCTGTGGATTGTTTTTTGAAAGGTTCCAGTAGGGAATCGAAGACTGTTTCAATTCAGTCTTGAGAAGATCCTAGACTAGGAGGTCACGCAGCCCTTGGAGAGGAGGGGGGTTTGCACCACTCAACATATTGATTCACCCTTTCCTTAATATATCATCAAAGTGGACAAACCATAATTTCTTCCTTCACCATTAGCATCAAAACCTCCTTGTTGAGTTTTAATAGGATGCCTATTTTCAACTTCATTTTTTGGTTAAGAAAATGGTTGCACTTCATCAACAAGATGGAAGTACGTTAGAAAAAGACAAGGCAACATGTGACACATGTTTTGAGGATTCTAGGTGAGACTACAAGTGGGGTTGAGGAAACGAAACTATAATAGAAAGTGGCAGACATTAAGGGATTTGATTCCTTAACCCAAGGAGAAGAAATGGTATAAATGTAAAGGTGGCCTATACATGTCAAAAGGGAGTGATAAATTGAGAGTAAAGTACATTGTTAAGTAACAAATATGAGATTTGTTATTGATTCATAACCCATCGATGGCTAAAAAACTGTAAAGGCTAAGGCATGGGTGTGAGTTATTGATAATGGGATAAGTGATGTTGTTGTTGTTGTCCATTACTGTTAAGGGTTTTTTAGAGTCCCTTGATCATGTTGGTGATAGTATCTATGTCTTGTCCTGTCTTGTATATTATATTGTTGAGTTGTGACTATTTTTCTCAACTCTGTTGGAGCCATGTATCTACTTTTGTTGGATTTTAATGGAGGGGTACTAATATTTAAAATTGAGCTTCTATGTCTATTTCACATGGATGATGTTTATTTGTTATTATATATATATTATGTCACGAATAATGACCATTCCCGAGTTTTTATTAGTCATGTCCTTAAAAGATAGGATAATTGAAGATTGGAATAAGGGAATGTTTATTGAAGTAGTTTCAATGGCACACTATGTTATATTACATCTCCTCACATTATCCTAAGGTTTTGGAAAGGTGTCTCTGGTGAGACTTTCCTTATAACAAGGGATTGATATGCCATTACTAGACTACAATGCCTATGTTGAGCAATTAAGCGGACCCTAGTCTATTTCTCAATCCAACATTTGGTTCAATTGTAAAGACCCAATCTTACTAAATTTGATACCTTTGTAGTATGGAGGATTGATCATGCAACGACCCTCCTAGTTAAGGACAACTACTCTGACAATAGGTGCAATTTTTTTTTTTGTTGTTGTTGTTTAAAGTGTGTGCGCGCGTGTAGAAGAAACAACCCCCTCGACTCTACGTCACCACTCGAACCAACAAGACGCAAGTAAGATGAACACAATCAAGACGACCTGACATATCACAGTGAAAACAAGGAATAAACGCCCCTGGACATAAGGCGTACCACTAGCAGCGGTAAGCAGTTAAAGACGCTAGGGGTTAGGTACAATACTGTCACAGAATGAAAGAATCCAACAGTAGAGTCGCAATAGTGGAAACTGTGCCTTTAAACAGCCTGAGACTACTGATACGGCTCAGAGTGTGTCGCAAGAGTGGAACTGTGCCTTTAAACAGCCCGTGACTCTTGATACGGCACTAGATTCCTTCCACCGGATTTACACACAGACATAAATACTAAACTACAAGAGGTGTCTGGATCCCGCCTGACATGAGCCGACTACGAAATACAATACCACCAAGTACTACAAAATCAGGGACAATCATGACCTCTACGGGAGACACAAGTCAGGAGGACTCAATCGACACTGTGCTTAATTCAAGGCATTTCAACATATAAGTTCCTCATTAATAAAAAACATTACCATTCCTAATAATTAACACGGAACAACAATAATGTCGGCATTCCTTACCCTACGCATACAATCAGCCTCCTTGCTTTGATTAGTACTCGAGCCAATAATAACATTTAACCTTAACAATTATTATTAACATTAACTTGACCATAAGCATTAACATTAGGCATTACAATCAATGGCAACTTAAAAGAATCCAACTTAACACTGACATGGCATTAGTCATTAACATTAAACAACAATAATGTTAGCATTACCTCGGAAATATAAGGACTTCGCGATTTCTAACCAACTCGTGGTAAACTACCACGACTTCACCCTAGCGCTAGCATCATTACATTAAGATACAAGGACCTTGCAAGTAATCCATCATACATTATCTCTAATTCACCAAGTAGTAATAATATAGCTCTACTCGCTCCATCATCATCAAAATTTATTGGCGCGTTTAAATCAATCATTCTCTGTACCTGCTGCCGGGGTTGTTATTCCAATAATCGAGGATAAACCTATAAAGTACGAACATTGGGATCCATTCTTCATTATTACATAGATTCTTATTGCGCATAAGTCTAAATATAAAACTCAAATGGGAACCAATTATTGAAGCGTTACTCCACCGTGATGATGCAACCACTCTCTTTTCTTATGGAATATCCTCTAAATTAAAAAAAATCTCTTGATAACAATAAAAAGGGGTAAGGGTAATAAACATCAAATTTAATGACACATCCTAATGATATATCAAGATATTGATATACTTCCATAAGCATAACTTAAATCCAAAAATCCTTGACCTTGCAAAGTAAACAAACCTTATTATTGCAGTTTAAACAAGTAATACCAAGGCAACTAAACGAATATTAATATTGCGAATCCACCATCCTTATTGGCCTTGAAAATTAAACAACCTTATTATTATTACAATTTAAACAAGTAATAACAAGGCAATTAAACAAATGCTAATATGGCAGTTAAACTAATAATCCCGTTGCTAATTTAACCATTAATCCCATACCTTACATTAACCTTACATTAACCTTACATTAGCATCACATTCTAAAACCTTACATTCCCTTACCTTTAGTGGCATACCTAAAGTCAAGATTTTATGGAAGGAAATCAAACTACTCAGAAAAATATAAGTAAGACATCGGTCAGATGACTAAATTCCAGCTAATATAACAATAAGGCAATTATTCTTTCCCTGGATGATTACTTTCCGTTTAATGCTAATTATTTAATCTCCCAACCCAAATCGACCTGGCACTTTAATCTGTCCTCTTATAGTTGCCTCATAAAACGGCTAGCCACCTTACCGCCATAATTCCTTAACAGTATTACTGCTGCAAGTATTTTCACTTTATACTAGCATTTTATATTGCTATTAAATTATCAAAGGGTCACGTTACAACACCCTAGGTTATCTTACCTAAATCACCAAATAAAGCACATTCCAGCAATACTCAAAAAAAATATCAATATTGCATTTTAATTATTACATTTAATAATTGCAGTTACGTGCTATTTACGAAAACCCCAGTCCAGCGATTTTCCATAGGCTTTACTATTTATGCATTTAATGTACGCTCTAACCTAGCTCTCATAACTGCGTTTATCTTGGGCATTTAAATAACAGCAGGTGGCAATACGACAACCTAAATTTAGAGAACCAAGCTTCTGCCCCACCATCTACCAAAAATCGTCATTAACTGTAAATTCAGGTGGCTTATCAATAGAATCTCGGTGTTCTGCGTTCTAGGTTAAATCAATATGCAATTAATGACCATTCGTTCCAGCGCTGACCATTTCGAGGCATACTGAACGACTTAAGGGCGAATTAACCTGCTGGTCAGTAATTCATTTGTCCGAGGCGTCTACAGTCTGGCAAGGTATAGGTGTTACTGCCAACCAACAAACAACTGTAAAATGCAGACGGAGCCGACCGAGGTATGATAATCATTCCCTAAGCCATGCTTGTCCCTTCCTAAGGGAATCCTATAAACTGAATTCGTAATGACAGAGATAAAACTATGGATAATGTGCAATCTAATCTACATCTGTACGTTAATAAAATAAATATTTCTAGATAAGACTTGGTTTCAAAATATGAATTTCAAAAACATTACTTGTGTCCTCGCTTCAAGTTAGTTAGAGGGTACTACCATTTTTGCGAAGTATGTAAGTGTAATGCCATTATGCTTTTGGTTATTGAAATGTAAGAATGAATCTCTTGATAACAAATATCAAGAGACAACCTTCATATAATAATATAAATAAGCTAGGGAGAGACAACTTTCATACATAATACGGGTAATAAGACAGTTCCGTGAGCTTTTTAGGGTTACCCACTTGACTTTGAAAAAAAAAAATGCAGGATATTCGAATAATACCCACAACCAATCATTGGCAACAGACATAATTGTGGAGTAGTCTTCTCCCAGGAAGATGAGGCGTGTAAGCACCTTCTATTCATGCTCAACCATTATACACCAGCGTTAAAATAAATTCTCTAAACCTTTCCTGTTTTTAATCCAAACAATACAATCCCTAAATAGATCAATCCAAACACTGTAAGTATTAATTTAAGCAGGTGAATGCCGCTGAATACAATCCGGAAGGACGCACAGTCCAACATGCTCAAGAAGTCGCTCCAAAACGGGCCTACGCTCACGCAGGATACGCACAGGTGAGGATTTTCCTCCGAAAGGAAGCGTCGAGTTCGCTCAACGCAAAGGCTCAGGATAACTCCAACTTTAGTCAAGGATAAAGGGAAGTAAGAGGGCCGCGGTGAACTTACATCTACCTTAACAATTACTCAGGAACTGCAGTGGTGATGCCGGACCATAAAAACAAGGAGTTTTCCTATCAGCTGACCGCCACAGTTTTGTATATATATATTTCTTTGGGTATAATTTCTCTATTTACATGACTAAGGAATGACCCACCGTCCTTCCTAAATTTTTATTTTCTTTTTACAGGGATAGGTCTAAGGATCGGATAGATTAAATAACTGTTTAATGACAATGAAATTTATTTGGAACAGTAGATATATTCAGGTCCCAACATCAAGATTCCATTAACCGACGGGCAAGGAAATAGTCACGCCATTCAATCTAGTTAGCTTCAATGTCTCCTAAATTTATGATTCAATTCGGCACATTGCATACAGTTACCAGATAATGTAAACAGAATTATATACGGATTCAATTCGGTACATGGTACAATTATTTTTGGAAACGTAAACGTAAACATATGCATAAACAAGACCCAACCCAGGCTAAGCAGCTACAGTTAACCCTGTTTTAACCAGATTGAATAACAGCCAGCAAACAATGCCTGTGATTTAGGGGTTTTATTGCACATATGACTACTGGGAACAACTAATAATGGACAATTACACAGTCACAACTATGTGTAGTAAACATTTTTCTTTTTACACAGACCAGAATGATAAGTAAAAATTACGCAGTCATTTCATAAACTTACCATGCCAGTACCAGGCGTTCTACTACAAATTTAAAGGTCATACCATTGCCTCCGCGCCGTCCTCAAGTGTTGTCCGCGCGCCGTGCCAATCCTGCTCCTGCCTTCCGACCGCTAAGAACCCACCGGTACCTCCTAGCCAAACGCTAGGGGTACTCTTCTTCCCCCTCAGCCCCCCGAGCCGCAAAGGGGCCACACACCATCAGAGAGTAACTAGCTTCTCAGCTCGCCTCTAAGGCTGAGCTACCACTCAATTCTGCTGAGAATCCCCAACTCCTACCAGCAATCAGTCAGTCTCTATTCTGGCAGCATGACCATACCAATCTGAGCAAAAATACCCCCTTCTTTCCCCCTCTCCCTTTCTTTTTATTCAGTCTCAAACCCTAATTCCTCTTTTCTTAGGTTTTCCCCCCTTTTCCCTTTTGATTTTCTTATTTTTCTTTTTAATTTATTTTGTTTATATTATTTTCTTTTTCTTTCCAAAAACACAAAGAGTATGTGTGCTCAAAATTCATTTCCTTTTAATTTTTACATGCTTAACTTTATTTGTTTACAATTGTTTATAATATAAATATACATACATATATTTTCATTTTCTATTTATAAGCATGCATTTATCTTTGTAGTTTATCATTATCCATCATTTAATTTACCATTAATATATATGTATATATAGGATAATGAGAGATTAAGGCGAGGGCAAACCAGTATAGGGGAAAATAAATGTATCACACAAAACGAATAAAGAGGAATTACGGGGAGGGATGGCGATATAGTAAAGTGAACTAGACAAGAAAAAGGGAGATGGATACTGGAAGATCAAGGCGATGGAGGATAGTTTAATTAAGTAGACAAGGATAATGAGAGGGTGATGTTCTGAGTTTTTGTTTCCCCCTTTTTTTTTTTGAATTTTCATTTGTTAAGGCCACACTAAAT
>ML805243.1:129694-142692 GCA_009831015.1 Picea engelmannii
AAGGTCTTAGGCTTAGGGTTTAGATTATGAGCTAGGCGACGATTGGTTAAGGGAATTGCTTAAGGTTTTATTCAGGTGCTGAAGACTTAGGGATAATTAGGCTGACTCCTTCAATCACCTTTATTGCGACGTGCCCTTCAGGTCACACCACGTACGCCAAGGGTGCCACTAGCCTGGAATTTCTTTTGGCGACGTGCCCTTCAGGATGCACCACGTGCTCCAAGGGTGCCACTCACCGACTAAGTTTCTTTTGTGTGACGTGCCCTTCAGGATGCACCACGTGCTCCAAGGGTGCCACTCGCCGACTGAACTGATTGGTAGACCTCTATAACCCCTGGAGTCAACACTCTGCCAGGTGAACTAGTAGGAGACTAAGGGATCTAAGGAATAAGGCCCCCACCTTATTGCGCTCCCCTTAGAATCATCATGAGTGACTGTCGCAGTCGGCCCTCACGACATCGTGGGTCCTCTCGAACTAGGTAATCGTTAACCTACAGTTCGAGCCACGGCGGGAGTGCTAGCAGGCGGTGGTAGGGCTGCTGTCCACCCCTCTCCCTCAACCTCTCTGAAATCGTGGGTGGCCCCTTTACTCCATATGTGAGTCAATTCGGAAAGCTATCGTCAGCCTGCATCACCAATAATCATGTCAGAAATGTCAACATCAAATCATCAAATCAAATGAAACATCATAATAAACATATCAACCCAAAAGCACACTCCCTGACTCAGTCCGGAATCCAAGGGGGTTCTACCGATGCCTCTGCATCCTCAAGGTCAAAAACCCTGCACACTCAATAAAACTGAGTCAATAGCACCCATCTACATCAAATAGTAACACGTCATGTCATCTGTCCATCACATCATAATCAAATATAAAAGGTCTAACATAAAAAGGGTCCATATCACTTGCGAGCAAGTGTCCTCAAATAATAAGTGTTCTCTGTGCACCAGAGTGGGATGTTATAGATCATAATAGGAGTTAGTAGGGTTCTAGTGGAAGGGAAACTAATTAATACTAATCTTTATATGAGTAGTATATAGAACCCAACGAGGAAACCAAGGTCAAAAGTTTTTTTTTCCATACACTAGTAATCAACATGGAAGAGATCCAAGTTAGTTTTATGCTTCAACTCCTTGGCTTTTCAATGAAAGGTGATGATGATGAAGAATAGAATTAGCTTTTATGTGAGGCCAAATAGAGTGTCAAGAATATGATGAGTTTGAAACAATGCTGGTAAAATTCCAAACATCCTTGAAAGTTTTGGCTTTGAAATGGTAGATGAAGTATGTGCATAGTACCCCTTTATGTATTCTCATAACCTTTAACAAACTGTAACAAGCCTTCATCACAGAATTCAAAAATCCTAAGACTAAACAACAAAATTGCATTGAAATTTTGGACCCATTGATTTCGCTACGCAATTGGGCCCATTTGCAAAACTTGGTACCTAATGAGGAGGTAAGCTGACAAAATAAGGATTGGTAGGAGGCCCATGAACCCTATTGTGCATCATTTGTTTTTAAATATTTCACAACAAAACCTAAGAATACTGATTTCGGTGGCATCATTGTTTGTGCTCTGATCAAATACACCTTGGCTCTGATCAAATCCTCCTCTCTACCCTTACCTCCTCCGTTTTCCCTCTTCTTCATGTGACCTACCTCCTTTGCGTGCCCTCCTCTCTGCCCTAACCTCCTTGCCTTCTCCTAGCTCACACAACCTACAACCTCCTCTCTAATGATCTCACCTCGGCCTTCTCCTCTAGCTAGCTCACATGCAGGGATATCACCTCAGCCTTCTCCTCCAGCTATCTCACGCACAAGGATCTCACCTTGACCTTCTCCTCCAGCTAGCTCGCACAGGGATGAAATGTTTTTTTTTTTTTGTTATTTGTGTTATTTGCNTTGTTTTTATTATAGTTATATATAATATAATATTTATATTATAATTTATATATATATATATAATTTATTCCTTGTTTAGGGAGAGGGATGTCTTTAATCAAACATTAACCTATAATAATGAGACATTATAACATTTCACATATGGGTAGATACATTCTGAAATGTTTCTTAAAATTAACTTTAGATGGAGAGATATATGAGATGGAAATTTGAACATGTACATCCCAATCTAGTCTTACACGAGAATTTTGAATGGTTCAATTGGATTGCATTTTCATGTAATAACTTCAACAAGTAATAATTGTATAGTCTTAACATTCATGTATACATTCCTAATTTGGATGACAAGCTCTTGCATAATAAAGGTAATAAAAAGTTCTCTAGTATTCCATCCACTAAGAAAGGTAAGAAAAAGGTCAATGAGGAGGATGTGGTTATTGGGAAAAAAGGTCACAAGGTGCTCATATGTGAGTACATGGCCTTATAAAGAGTCCCACATCGTCAACTAACCAGGGTCCTTTGGCATGAGCTATGATGGTGTCATCTCCACAATGAGAAATTCTATAATGAAGAAAATTATAACATGGGTACTCAATAATACATTATATCCTTTAGGAAATATCCATAATATTTGGAGATCCAAGATTCGAGATATTTTTTTTTCTCCATAAGCCACATGGAGGAAACCTTCATAATGTGAAAGGATGACCAAGTTGAGGGTTTACCCAAACGAAAGAAATTCTTAAAGGGGGTGACCTTCCCATGAGAGGAGGATCCTTTAAGGATGTTGATATGTTATATCTACATGTTGAAACCCTCAAATACTAGTCAATATGGGAGTAATGTTATATGAAATTGAAAGAACTTCAAGACTACCAACTTATTTGAACAACCATGGATGAGTATAGAAAATCATAGATTCTATCAATATTCTAGGGTTACTTTAACCCTTACACTACCTAATCAAATATGGGAAGAGATATTAATGTATTTTATAATAGTATTACCAAAATTAGAAGATAAGGATCCAATTTGTTTGGTTGGGGATAGACTCAAAAAATTATGGAACTCAAAGTTCATATAGTGGAATCCAAGTGGAAAACATTTTCATGAATGAAATTCATAGGCTTTGTGTATTTGCTAAGGTAATAGGAAGTGATAAAGATAAAAAAATTCATAAGAAAAAATTGAAAGGGTTTATGGAATATAATAGGAACAACATTATCCATGACTTCAAGATATCATCCGCAAACAAATGGTCGAACTAAAATATTTAACTAATGTTTCAAGGATTATCTTCATTGCTATTCTTCACGGAAAAAAGAATCAATGGGTTAAGTGTATTCCTCTAGAAAAATGGTGGTATAATATGACCTATCACATAGCTATTAGTATGTATCCATTTCACTATCTTTGTTGATATCCATCTCTTATTAATGCATCTTATTTTGAAGGCCATACCAAAGTATAGGTAGTAAACTCACATATTGAGAAGACTTGAGAAAATTTGCAAATAATTAAATAAACCCTTCAAATGTCCTATAATATGATGAAGTAACAAGAAGATCAACATTGGAGTGAAATAAAATTTGAGGTGGGGGATTGGTTATATATGTGGCTCCAACCATATAAGTAATTCAATATCAAACAAAAGAACAATAAAAAACTAGCTCCAAAATTTTATGGACCCTAGAAGATCGTTTGCAAGATCATAGAAGTGGCTTATGAGTTAGATTTTTCTTACTCAAGTATTCATAAGGTTTTTCATTTTGGATGGACTATTCTAGTATATATTAAACTTGCAAGACTAGATGAAGAAGGAACATTGATTCATAAACTAGAATAATTTATAGGTTGATGATGTCTTTATATTCAAAATACAAAAATTACAGAGTACCTAATGAAGTGGAATAACATGGATCTAGAAGGAGATGCATGGGAAGATGAGAAATTCATGAAGAAAAACCATCCATCAAAATCTTTGAGGAAAAATATTTTTGAAGCAGGGGACTATGTGAGGGTCATAACCCACATTCACTATTATTATTAGTTATAGTTAGGTCAAGTACATAGTTTGTATGATACATAATGCCACCTTTATCTCCTATTTATAAATCCAAGAGACCTATTTGAGTATTTGACTCATATTGTGCATTTGAACATCTTGTAATTGGAGTCTATTCTTTCAAAGTGTCTTTTTATTTGCTCATCCACTTGTTCTAGGTCCAACATTACTAAAATTGGTGTCAATTGATGTTAAATGGGTTATTTGGTACATAATAGTGTTCCCATTATGGAGGATAGAGAAGGATATATTCTTGTGTACTTTTGGGATGTGACTACAGGTGCCAAGGAGGACTTACTAGTTTTAAGGCTAGCTTGTTGATGATATTTGCGGGAGTGACTAGCTTTTGTTAGGAGTGATTCTTGGATAGGGGGAGTTTGTAGCTACGGATTTCTTATGGTTTGCCTAGCTAGCATTGGAGATATTTACTTGTACCATCTTGGATTGAGTTTTTGATATGCATGTGTGCTTATATTATGTGTGTGTGTGTGTGTGTGTGTGTGTGTGAATTATTCAAGGTATCCAAATTTTGTGTAGTTGTAGATTTGAATTTTTTAGGTTATGTTATATTCATGATTGAATAGATTTTAGTGTTGGTTATGTTAGCACCGTGATTTTCATAGCTAAGGATAGAGGTTTTTTAGCAATTTGAAAAGGCATGCCTGTTAGCACCAATGTTGTTTTTATGCTTGGAATCATCTAACATCTCTAAGGGTCGGTTTCAAAGGGAAGCTTTATCATTTATTATTTCATTTCCATCTGCAACTGCATGCTGCAAAATTCACTGTGCACTGAAAAATGTTCTACGTGCTGCGTAGAGGATGTTGTCACACAGAGAATTGTGTCGCACAAAGGACATTGTCACGCAGAGGATGTTGTCTCACAGAGGATGTTGTCACGCATAGGATGTTGACGTCCAGAGGATGTTGTCGTGTAGAGAATGTTGTCATGCAAAGGACGTTTTTGTGTAGAGGATGTTTTTGCACATAGGATGCTATCACATAGAGTATGTTGTCGTGCATAGGATTTTCATGCACATAGGCTACAAGGTGCGCTGTGAAAATGAATGGTTTAGTAGTCAACTTCAAGATCATGTTCTGACCAAATGGAGAGGAATTTTGAAAATCCTCGAGAGGTTTTTGTCAAGGACAAAACAAGTAATAAAAACCACTCTCATATTCGAAAACCATTTCATATTTTTGGAGATTCGAAGGAATCGTTGAGCCTTATTTTTCAGTTTTCATGATTTCATGTCCGAGACATGTTTTTTTGACACGTATTCTGGCCAGTTGGAGATGAATTTAAAGAAACAAATATTTTATTCTCTTTATAAGAGGATTAAATACAAAAACCTCTCTCATTTTTCAAAAATAGTTTTTTATTCTTGAGATATGATGTCATAGTTAACGCCTATTTTCCCAGTTTGTTGCGCAATCCACTTCGTTTTTATTGTAGGTTACTGTTGCGTAGCAGACTTGTTGTGTAGGGGTGACAAAGTGTCCAACATTTCACATGGTGACTTATAAAAACCATATGGTCTAATTTTTATCATGATCAATGATTTTAAATAATATTTTGGTTACGATTATGATTTGGCAAAGTCGGGTTTTCTATTTTTAGTAAATTCATTGAAGTTATTGTTCTCTTTAAAAGAAATCAGATCCATGATTCTAGGGGAGGGTAGTTCAGTCCTAGAACCGAAGGGTGACATTAGTTTTCGATATATGGGAATCATTTTCATGTAATCTAGGTTGATTGACAAAACAGTGTCGACAATGACTATTGAATGTAGCTTTCGAATTCAATTGAAACTTAATGCAAAGGTCCTAAAACTTTGACAAAAAGATTATGACGATGGTATTTTGATGTATTGTATTCTCTCTTTACATACGTGCTTTATCGTGTTCTTTACATTTATATATTTATTTTTGTATAAATAGGAACGTGAGTCATATCTATAATTCACCACGCGGTGCTCTAGATTTGTGTCATTTAGATGGTTGTGATTCTTCTAAAAGTTAACTCTGAATTCATACCCTGTGGTACTCTAAGTTTCTTTATGTGTTTTTCTCCCACCACACACACAACGTTTTTTAACTGAAAGACTGTTGCTTATTTATTATTTATCCTCTCAAGTTCAGTCACCAAGTCATTTGTTTCTATCATTTTATTGACTTGACTCCATAGCCCAAAGTCTTACTTTTCTTTCACCAATAGAACCATAAATATTGTGACAAAGTGTTAAATCTAGCCGATAGTTTAAATCCATAACTTGTACAGAGACAAAGTCTTAGAGAGAGCCCTCTCCAGGTTGGAAAGGCTTGTTTCCGGCCTCAAAGTTGGTTTGTTGGTTTCCTTTGTCATTTGTTTCTCATCTGAACGAAGTTTACAGAGAGATAACATTCTGACGTCATTGTCGGGGGAAATTGCTATTATTTTCCTTGGGAAGAACGACATTGTTTTAGTTCTAAGGTATGAGAGCAGTAGACACTTAGGCACATATTGGTTGTATTTATTCTCTGGTGACTCCACACATCAGAAAATCAGTTTGAAGGTGATTC
Organism: Picea engelmannii; assembly: GCA_009831015.1. Classification (NCBI taxonomy): domain Eukaryota; kingdom Viridiplantae; phylum Streptophyta; class Pinopsida; order Pinales; family Pinaceae; genus Picea; species Picea engelmannii. The sequence continues at coordinate 136,226 of ML805243.1, forward strand.
CACTGGCACAAGAATCCAAAGCTAAAGTTTTCATGGCAACTTCATTGTTCAAAAAGATCGGGGTATGAAGAGTTTCTTGTATTTATAATGGAAATATTATATTTCAATCTAGGTACTTCATCAAAAAGAACAACAAGGTTGGTGGTAGACCTTGTTTCTCTTCAAAATTTCATAAATTGGATTGATATGTCTCCTAAGAATTATTGGTGTGGAGATATTCGTTCTTCATTATTATCTTATTTGGATTCCTGTCATATCTTTAGTCAAGAAGATAAGTTAGAATGTTTATAGAGACTTATTATGGAACTTGATATAGAACAAGAAACACAAAGGATATCCCAAGATTCATCTCCTTTTGAATAATTTTCTAACCAACAACAAGAAAAGTATGAATTAAAAACAGATGAAGCACTATTAACTCATTGAGAACAATATAAAAGAGGGTATGAGGCTACAATGTCTCACTATTACAGGCATTATGATCTTAGGCCCGAGGTTAGTAGTCCAAATTTCATCCTGCCAATAGAAAATGAATCTTCAATCAATAAACATTCCTCATGTTGAAATAAAGATGTTGTTCAAAAAAAAAATTGACATAGAAAATGTGAACAGCGAGAGAAAACCATTTAAATATGATCTCATTGTTGGTTATAAAGAAGTAATAATTGTTTCTTCTCTAAAGGATCCTTTTGAAGCTCTATTGAAATCTTCAGTCGAGATGAGCTATGAAATATTTGAACATGAGGACAATTTCAAATGGTGGAATGACTTGTCATAATTCAGTTTTGACTTTATGACTGAAGGAATTGAAAGCAGGCTACAGTCAAGAAACCATTTTCATGACTGGATTCATTGGAAATATGAGATTACTTGATTTGACATTTGTTCTTAGTAAAGTAGGGTAGGTAGGAGTATGAATAAGATTGGTTCTACGAGCATTTATTTCAGCAATATACAATTTTCATTTTCAATAGTTTCTAGATTTCAGTTTGGAGGACATATAGTTTTGGGTTTTCAGCGGATATAGGTGACAGGTCAAAGAATAATTTTCAATGATTCAGGAACAACCTAATGGATAATGCACATGGTCTACTATTCTTTGCTACCTCATAGGGAGGATATCATCCTAATTGGAGCCAGTTGTTAGTGTTCGACAACACAAGTATTCCAATAGAGGACAAACACCTTCAATAACCACTCACATAACCAGATCAAAGATCAACACACCGATGTTTTCATGTGGTAAAACCCCTAGGGGGAAACATCCATGGCCCCAGCTAACAAGGCCACTTGGAGAAGTTTATTAATGCAAAGAAAAATATTACAGAGAGATTTTACAAGAGATTTTTTCAAAATCGATCATCGGAAAATGACCCCCCATGATCTTTAAATAGAGATCATGGACCAATCGGATGTTAATCCATAGATCAATGGTTGTTAACATCGAGGAGACTATGAACCGTCAGATCACTCTACGTCGGGAAAATATCGTGACAGTGGTATTTCCTAACTACAAATGCATACTAATGCATACTAAAGAAACACACTAAGAAAAAAACTTTTACTTAACAACATATTAGACCAAGTAGATCTTAACTAATTCCTAAGTGTCTAAATATCCTAACATCCCCCCTTAAGAACAACTTGGGATAGGATTGAATTGTTTACAATAGTGACACAATAGGAGAAGGAAGGAGGAATTAGAGCCTATCCCCCCTTAATGAAAACTTCATGAACTCCTAACATAGATCGAAGTTTGGAAAACTTCGCTTCTGTAAGAGACTTTGTGAAAATGTTTGCAACTTGATCTTCTGTAGGGAAAAAGAGCACTTCAATAAATTGATCATGAATTATCTTTCTGATGAAGTGCATGTGTATCTCTATGTGTTTTCTACACTGATGTTGAACTAGGTATTTGGCGAAATTTTATGGCACTCTGATTGTCACACCAAAGGTTGGTCAAATGCTAGTGCTGGAATCCAAACTCTGAAAGGATCTGTCAAAGCCACAGGGCTTCCTGACTTGCATTTATTGATGCTTGGTACTCTGCTTCTGCTGAAGAAAGTGCAATAGCATGTTTTTTCTTAAAGGCCCAAGTGAAAGGTCCCGAACGAAGTATGAAAACATAACCTGTAGTAGAGTTCCGCTCATCAGGATCATTGGCCCAATCTGAATCAGTGAAACCAACCAATAAAGGATTCCCCCCTAAATTGTAATGTATCTCAAACTAAAATATACCACAAACATAACGAAGTATCCTTTTAGATTATTTCCAATGGCTTTCATGGGGTGTTTGCATATACCGGGCAACAAGACCAACAACAAAGGAAATATTAGGGCGGGTATAAGTCAAGTATAATAGGCTACAAACTAACTGAAGGTACAGGGTGGCATCAACTTCAGGAGAAGTACAGGTGGTAGTAAGCTTGAATCCAGACTAGAAGGGAGAAGGGGTTGGTTTACAATCGTCCATGTGAAAGCAACGAAGAAGGTCACAAGCATACGTAGACTAGGAAAGAAAAATTCCTTCATTGGTTTGCAAAACTTGGAGGCCAAGGAAATAGTGCAAAAATCCTAAGTCTGTCATTTCAAATTTCTTCTTAAGGCTAGTTTTCACATGGTTTAAAAGTTTTGAGTCACTACCAGTGTTAAGCTCTAAATAGTGGATCATTACCCCTTAATTGGGGCATATTACATTAGTAATGTTGTTTTATTTATGTCATCTTTATTCCATTAGTTGTAATTATACCTCCTAGTCTCCTATATATACCAAGGAGACATTTTCATTTTGAATCATCTTGGAATTAAACATTTATGTGGGCATGAGGAGGTTTCCCCCTCGAAGAGGCTTATTATTTGAATTTTTCTCTTTTTCAAGGTGTTGATTACTTATTCTGAGGTTTTTCTATGCTATATTGATATTTGGTTCCTAACATATGGTATTAGAGCTCAAGGTCTTGGGGTTTCGCTGATACATCTGAGACACCTTGGAATTTTATCTATAAATTATTTTCTACAATGTTTCAGAAGGAATGGATTGGAGGATATTTAGTAGACGGATCAAGGTACGTTGGGTTAAAATTTCATCTCTTGAGGCCTTATACTTTCGAAGATACAACCTGTGCAAGATAGGGTTCTGGAATAATCATGAACTATGTCATTGCAAAATTTTCTCTATAAAAACGTTTATGCAATGTTTCAGACCCTAAAATCCAAAGGATATTCATAGAAATTAGTAAGGTATCTGTGGTAATTTTTTTATCTTCTGGGTCATCTTTCATTTGTAGATACATCCTGTGGAAGATAGGGTATCTCACTAGTCCTATTGAGTAGTCTCAAGAAGGTGTTCCAGGTAAAACAATCATAACGTCTTCCTATAATATCCAAATTGCGTGAGACTGGTTGCATTGGATAGTAGACAGTCTGTAGTATTTTTGGTATGAGTTTTAGAATTGTATATCAATTATTTTGTGTGGGACACACTATACAAGTGATATCTCTGGGAAAGGCTAAAAATCAGCAAGTTGTGGGGAAGTTACCGTAAATTCCACTTGGCACATCCAATTTTGATCAGAATTGTGGCATTGGAGAGAAGAAATACCAGAGACCTACAAAAAATAAAATTTAATACTCAGAAGGGCTGATATTTTTGAGATACAATAAAAGGAAGATTGTCTAGCAGAACAACCTCAAAATCAAGGTTTAAAGTGATACTTGATCAACATGCCACCAAAAAAGGGAACTTCTACACCAAATAAGCCTCTAGACAATCCTACTTGGAATCTTGATGAAGGTGAATAAATGTGTAGGGACATAAATGATTTACAAAATAAGACATTAACAAAATATGAACTACATGAGATGGAAGCTAAGTTGGAGGCAAAGATGGATGGTTTAAAAGAGAATATCTTGGAAGTATTGAAAAATCTCGTAATAGAAAGGACACCTGAAAGTGAAAATGTATCCCATGAAATTCATGATGAGGAAACAAGGAAGGTGAATCAAGAATGGATAAACTCCAACTTTGGGTTGAAAACCAACCACATTCCTAAGATCGATATGAGGAAGTTTGATGGCAAGGACCCTATCACATGGATACTTCAGATGGAGCAATTCTTTGATCTATATAATGTCCCACATACACAAAAGGTACAAATTTCTTCTTTATATTTAGAACCAAATCAATTTGTATGTTATAGATGTATTTGTTATCTCAAATCACTAGTCACTTGAACAATTTTCATGGAATACATGATAGCACACTATGACGATACAAGGAGCAATACCTTCTTTAGCCAATTGACAAATCTCAAGCAAAAGGGTTCAATTATAGAGCACATTGAGAACTTCCAAAGATTGAATATAAAGGTAACAGATATTCCATATGATCACTTGATTGATGTATTCATAGGAACTTTAAGAGATAACACTCAACATGAGGTTCGCCTTTGGGAACCCAAATCATTGGAGAATGCATTTAGGGTGGCAAGAAATGTTGAAAGTAAAAATATGGCTATGGCTACAAGAAGGACCAATACTAACATCTATAGAGAGAATAATTCTCCTTATTCTAAAACACCTCAACCTACAAGGTTGACACCTCAGAAATTGGAGGAAAGAATAGAAAAAGATTTATGCTTTAATTGTGACAGCAAGTACAGTAAGGGACATAAGTGTGGTGACAAGAAATTATTCTACATATATTGTGAAGAGGAAGAAGAACAAGAACCATCTCAAGATGAAAACTTAGAATCAATTTCATCTGAAGAGTTGACTCCCACGATATCGTGTAATGCATTGGCTGGAATTATCACTCCTCAAACCCTCAAGATCGAAGGATATATAAAAAAGAAAAAGGTAATAGTCCTAATTGATTCTGGCAGTACTCATAATTTCATTCACTATAAATTAGCCAAAGATCTCAATTTCTTTGTATATCCAACACCAGAGTTTCAAGTAATGATTGCAGATGGAGGAACTATCAATTGCTCAGAAAAATGCAATAATATCAATCTTACTATGGGGGAATATGTAATGAATAGTCCAATTATTTTTATACCCATGGGCGATGTTGATGTTGTACTAGGAATCCAATGGTTACAATCATTAGGAACATTGGCTTTTAATTTTTAAGAACTTTTCATGAAATTTTCATTGGAAGGAAAATAAATTGAGTTAAGAGGTATCACAGGGAAACCTGGTAAGGTGATAAGCTCTAATGGCATGACAAAATTATTGAAAAAGGTGCATCAAGGTGTTATTGCACAACTATGCTCACTATATGTTCAAACATCTAAGCCGTCTATTCCTCTAGATCTCCAAGGGATCATTGAAAATCATTCCAAAGTATTTGAAGATATTCCCAAAGGTATTACACGCACTCGAAATCATGATCATGATATTCACCTAATTCCTGGGAGTGTTCCTCCTAACATCGGGCCATATAGATAACCTTATGCCAATAAGAGTGAAATTGAGCGCATGGTTGAAGAAATGTTAGAGGCTGGCATTATTAGACCTAGCCAACGTTCTTACTCTGCACTAGTGGTAATGGTATTCAAGAAAGATGGATCATGGCGTATGTGTCCAGATTATTGAGAGCCCAACAAGATCACTATTAAAGATAAGTTTCTCATTCTCGTCATTGATGAATTGTTAGATGAATTACATGGAGCAATCTATTTCACAAAGTTGGATCTTCATTCAGGGTATCATCATATTAGAATGAAGGAAGAAGATATCCCAAAAACAACATTTCGAACTCATGAAGGCCATTATGAATTTTTGGTCATGCCTTTTGGCGTTACAAATGCACCTTCCACATTCCAAGGGTTGACGAATTCCATTTTCAAGCCCTTCCTTTGAAAATTTGTGTTATTATTTTTTGATGATATACTAATCTATAGCAAGTCTTGGGAATATCATATGTGACATGTTGACAAGGTGCTACAACTACTAAAGGAGTAACAACTATATTCCAAACCATCCAAATGTTTCTTTGGAGTGAAGGAGGTAGAGTATTTGGGTCATATTGTATCTCATGAAGGTGTCAAGTTAGACCCTAACAAGATTAAGGCCATGATGGAATGGCCGATTCCCAAAACATAGAAGAATATTAGAGGAATTTTGGGTTTGACAGGTTACTACCACAAGTTTGTTCAGCACTATGGAAGAATAACAAAACCTTTAACAACACTAACTAATAAGGATGCATTTTCATGGACTCCAGAGGTAACTAAATCTTTTGAACAACTTAAAGAGGTGATGTGAAAAGCTCCTGTCTTGACCACACCACACTTCAAAAAAAACTTTATTATGGAATGCGATGCCTCGGGAAATGGAATTGGTGTTGTCCTAATGCAAGAAGAAAGGCCCCTGGCTTTTGAAAGTCGACCACTCAAGGGAAAGGACTTACACAAACCCATTTATGAGAAGGAAATGATGGCAATACTACATGCATTGAAGAA
>ML805243.1:160523-174464 GCA_009831015.1 Picea engelmannii
TAAAATTCTGAGTGTTTTAAACTTAGATAAATAGTCTCCAAGGCAAGAAAAATCACTTGGAATCAAGGTCAATATTTGATTTTCTAACTATTGTGCTCGAATAATATTGAGTTTACCAAACACAGATTCAATCTTGTCCCAAGATTCTTCGGGGTCATCAATTTCTTGAAGGTGGTACCTTAAATTAGGAGAGATGGGCATTCTGATTAATCCTCATGCTTTGTCATTCCTATTATCCCACTTGGATTTGTTATCATCATCAATGGGTGATTTTTCCTTTCCTAAGGTAATTCGGTACAAACTTTTACTTCTTAATAAATCTTCCATATGAGATTTTCATTGGAAGTAGTTGTTGTTGGTAAGCAAGACATTACTTGTAGAAGCCATATTAAATATGTAGATAATATGGACTTAAAAACTGAAACTAATGATATTGATGGAAATATCTCAAAAAATTATGTGGTTTTAAAAAAAACAGCACTGAAAATGGACTTCTGATGTGAGAGTTATGCCCTTTTAAAAAAAAGAGGCATAAACAGTAACCAACTAACCACGTGATAGTGTAAGTTGCTTTATGAAGTGACCCACTTTTATAAAGAGAAGTGGGGATCACTTTTACAATGAAGTTACTTTATAACAGAAAAGCTGCATGCAAAATAAATAACTTTAAAATAAAATATTAAAGCTACTTATAGTGATTCACTTTTATACTTGAAGTGAAATACACTTTACAATTTTAGCATGAACTTTTTCAAAAAGGTAACAAAAGAGAGACTTGAACTCAAGACCTCTTACTTAATAAGGAAAGTTTTAACCAAATGGTCTAAAAAAACATGTTGTACTGTTCAAAAGGAGGATTGGAGTTGTTGTTGTTGTTGAAGATGGACTTGGAGAGCATGCTAAAAAAAAACTCTTTTCACACAAGAAAAAAAATGCACTTCTCAATGACAACAAGGGTTAGATCTCGGTTAGCTTACCTGAAAGATGCACCTTTTCCTATCTATTTATAATTTTCCTAGATTGCATAGGGCAAGGGTCAAAGAGCATATGTAGATCTAAAAGAGTAGCAACCCAGAAAAAAATAAAATACAAACCAAAATAAAACCAAAATAAAACTTTGCAGAAATTTAAAAAATGTGTATTCAGGATTTATACCTCTAGATCTGACTATAATGGTCGTATCTTGGGAAAACATAAACCTTCTTGATTGAAACAAAAAGTGTTCCTGAATGAAATGAGTGCTCCATAAATGTATGTAAATGCCAGAAAATGGAGATGAGAAAACTTGGCTTCACAATCTTGATCTACAACATGAGCGGGTCTTCAAACAAGGTCTGATACCATGTTCGATAACACAATTATTCCAACAGAGGATGAACACCTTAAGTAACCACTCACATAACCAGATCAAAGATAAACACACCAATTTTTTCACATGGTAAATCCCCTACAACGAAACATCCACGGCCCCAACCAACGTGGCCACTTGTGGCAGTTTATTAATGTAAAGAAAAAGATTGCAGAGAGATTTTACAAGAGAGTTTCTCACAATCGAGGCTTTTGTCTAGGACAAACCAAATAAAAACAACCTCTCTCATATTTGAAAACCATTTCATATATTTGGAGATTCAAAGGAATATTTAAGCCCTAGTTTTTAGTTTTCATGATTTCCTGTCTGAGACATTTTGTTGCGACACATATTCTGGCCATCTGGAGATGCATTTCAAGAAACCGAGAGAGGTTTTTATTTATAAAAAAATTAAATACAAAAAATCTCTCATTTTTGAAAAATACTTTTTTATTCATGAGATATCATGTCATATTTAACTCCTATTTTCCCAGTTTGTTGTGCAATCCACCATGTTTTTGTTGTAGGTTATTGTTGCGTAGAAGACTTGTTGTGCAGGGGTGATAGAGTGTCCAACAATACACATGATGACTTATCACAACCATATGGTCTAATTTTCATCATGATCAATGATTTTAAATAATATTTCGGTTATGATTATGATTTAGCAAATTCAGGTTTTCTATTTTTAGTAAATCCATTGAAGTTATTGTTCTCTTTCAAAGAAATCATATCCATGATTCTAGGGGAGGGTAGTTCGACCCTAGAAGCAAAGGGTGACATTAGTTTTCTATAAATGGGGATCATTTTCATGTAAGCTAGGTTAATTGGCAAAACAATGTAGACAATGACTATTGAATGTAGCTTTCAAACTCAATTGAAACTTAATGCAAAGGTCCTGAAAGTTTGATGAAAAGATTCTAATGGTGGAATTTTGATGTATTGTATTCTCTCTTTGTGTACATGTTTTCCCATGTTATTTATATTCATATTTGTATTTTTTTCTAAATAGGAACGTGATTCAGATCTAGAATTCATCGCATAGTGCTATAGATTTGCACCATTTACACGACTGTGTTTCTTCTAAAAGTGAACTCTGAATTCATCCCTTGTAGTGCTCTGAGTTTCTTTATGTGTTTTTCTCCTGCCACACACACAATGCTTTTTAACAGAAAGATTGTTGCTTATTTATCCTTTATCCTCTCAAGTTCAATCTCTAAGTCATTTGTTTCTATCATTTTCTTGAATTGGCTCCATAGCCCAACGTCTTTCTTTTCTTTCGCTAATAGAACCAGAAATATTGTAACAAATTGTTAAATATAGCTGATAGTCTAAAACCATAACCTGTACAGAGACAAAGTATCAGAGAGAGCCCTCTCCAGGTCAGAAAGTCTAGTTTCTGGCCTCAAAGTTGGTTTATAGGTTGCCTCTGTCATTTTCTTCTCAGTCGAACGAAGTTTACAGAGTGCTAACAGGTTATGCATGATGATTTGGCATAACATTGAGATAAAAAATTTAAGTAATTTAATACATATCTAGAATATATATATATTTTTAATAATATTCTATAATAAATCATTTTTAGATATATTATATGTTTGGAGTGTTCCCCAGGGGATAAAACTTTTTGGTATTGAAATACACTTAATTAATATTTATATTCTTGGGATTCCTTGTGAATTGGGTTGAAGAGAAGAAAAGTATTTTCTATTGTAAATTGATATTTCAGATTTATCCCCAAGTTCAAATTTTCATTGATCCAGTCGAAACAGTGGGGCTCTGCATTTGAAAGAAAATGATGGAATCCTTGCGGTGCATTTTTTTTCTTGGATGAGTATAAAAAATCCTAGAATTTGTGAGTACACCCATCACAAATTTCTTCCACCGAACCCGCATAATACTTAAGGATCTCATAACACCCATCACGATACTTAAGGATGTTTGATGTCCCCACATAATACTTAAGGAGAGTTTGATTATTGAATTATCAATTTGATTTGATCTCACAAAATCTTCAATTCACCCACCAAAAATGTCATGTACTGATCGAAATTCGACATGGTTAGACTAGACACATGCCATGACGATATGGGAGGGTTTCAAGACTCATGGATGTATGTTTTTCTCACATAATATTTGACATCATCCACATTTGCATCAGCGCTCATCATGTTTCACCTCTCATTGTCATCATTTGTCATTCCCTTCTATATAATTGTTGTCGGAACTATCTTGAAATTTGGCATGGAACTTTCAATACACCTATCGCAAATGTCTTCCACTGAACCCGCATAATACTTAAGGATGTTTGATTTCCATCATAATACATAAGGAGGTTTTGATTATTGAATTACCAAGTCGAATTGATGTCGCAGAAGCTTCAATTAACGCACCAAAAATGTCATGCACGAACCCCACATAGTGAGCAGTGAATGGGGCCAACATTGAAATTTATTCTCTACTAAACAATGTTGATTAAGGTTGGTTGTCATTGATGTCAACCCTTTAAGAAAGTTTGGTAGCAAATTCTGGTAGCACAAAGGTTTGGCTAATGGACCCAAGTTTGTTTGATGTAAAGATGAATCATTACTGTCTTGTCATGGTTGATAAGAAGTACAAATGGATGAACTCCAAAGTGGTCCCCTTATGGTGAAATATCTCACGGGAAGATGCTTTTCATATTGAGTTATCCTTGAAGTATGGTTAGTGAACCCGTGCTTAATTGTGGAATAATGAGATGAAGGTCAGTGAATTTGTCAGTCAAACTATCCTAGATGGATAGTTCTTTTCATGACATTTCCGGTGGTATGTGGAACGTCACATAACTCCTCATGGTTAGAGATTTATAGCCAAGTGAAGTCTGAGAACCCTCATGAGTCATCTAAAACCCCCAAAAATTCAAAGTGTTTGCAAAGAAATTATTTAAATAATAAAGTTAATGGTGAACTCCTTAAAATAAGGAAATTGGAATGCTACATGAAAGTATAAATAAGAGGCAAGGCTCTCTCATTTAAACACACTTGAACACATTGAATATATTTTGTTGTGTGAGGTTTATTGCAAGTACTCATTGATACATCTGAAGTTGTGAAAGTATGAGGTAGTATGAAGGGTTGACGGCGGAATTCTCAGAATTACAGCAAATACTAAAAAACACTATTTTTTGAGGCGTACGCAGGTTGACCATGTATTAGGGTGCGTACATATTGAGGCGTACACAGGCTGGCATTGTATTAGGGTGCACACATGTTGATAAAGCCATGGAAACTTGAGAATATAAAGATGCAGAGGTTATATATTATGAGATCAAGCTCCCAGGAAGGTATGCAGTGCTCATATACATCAGATCTATTCATTGGTTCAAAAGGTATGTCTTATTTCTAGGAATAGTTGGATTTTGATGTATGCATGAGAAATGGTTATGGATATTTGAGGATTCTCCCTAGAAATACTAGTGGTTGTATGGGATATTTTGTATAAGTGAGATCTACAAAAATACAGTGTTGGTATATTTATCATTGATACTTCTTTTTGAGGCACATCTTGTATTTCTTGGCATATGGCTAAGGGTTTGTGGTACATGGTTAAGAGATTGTATTTGTGAAGTGGTTGATGTATTGAGAGGTTGAATATTAGAAAGGTTTGGATGACTAGATCATGTGAGGGTTATTATACTTGTTCATGATTACACACACCTATATGGCACATGACTAGAGAGACATATATATGATTTGGTTAAAGGTTATGCATGAGGATGCATGCACAGGCTATAGTTATAGTCTGGATGCAGTGACATGTTATATATCTATGTGAAATAAGTTACAAAAGGTCAGAAGTTCTCAGAAAAAAGAATACCCTAATTTTCAGAAGGCTTACACAGGTTGCATAATAGTTTGGTTGCGAACATATGCGGGATGCATAAGAGATAGGTATCATACATACACATGTTGAAGCACTACAGGTCGCGTACCTATTGTATTTTTGTTGATACATGTTGAGTTTAGGTACAAATTGATTACAAGGTAGTTGTACAGGTTGGATGCAGGTTAGTGGTATAGGTTGATATAGTTGTACATTGGTATATCTCACAGTGATAGTGTGGTAATGGTTTCATCATTCTACTTATACATCAGGGAGGTTGGATGGGGAAATGATAGGTGGTTGTAGACACCTTCCATTTGTAGCCAGAGAACATAGGGGGTTGTCTCATCCTTCTGGTTGTACCCAGAGAATTGGTGAGTTGGAGCTTCCCTCAGGTTGTAGCATGAGAAACTAGGGGTTTGGAGCCTCCTTTTCGTTGTAGCTAGAAAACAAAGGAAGTTGGTGCTTCCAATGAATGTAATTCCTCAAGACATATAAGAAAAATAATTATGTGGTTTTCTCTCGCTTTGGGATTCCATGTAAAAAAACTTGTGTACTTTGTATATGTATAATTGTCCATTTGTTCATTGCTTATTTACTCTGTAGTTATTGGATGAAAATGAAACATTGATATAACTCTTGGATTATATGGTTAAAAATGATTACATTTCTCTATTACTGATTCACCCCCCTCTCAATAATCCAACAATTGGTATTAGAGTAGGTTCCTTCAAAAATCAATTTAACTACTGAAAGGTAGATCATGGAGAGCAACACATTGTATAAAAATGGAATACCACAATTTGATGGAAAAAAGTATGCATTTTGGAGAATAAGGATGAAGACATATATACAGGCACAGGGATTTCAAATTTGGTAATTAATTGTAGATGGATACACAGTATGAGCAATTCCGCCAACAAATGACAAAGCAATGAAACTCATTCAGAATAATTCCAAAGCCACAAATGCACTTCTGAATGGTGTTGGTGAAACAATATTCACCAAAGTTTCACATTGTAAATCCGTTATAGATATTTGGGATAAAATTCAAAATATTTATGAAGGAGATTCAAAAGTCAAAAAAGCAAAGCTTCAAACTTACAGAGGTCAGTTCGAAGAACTAAAAATGAAGGAATATGAGAATATTGCATCTTACTTCTTACGAGTCGATGAAACAGTAAATGCAATCATGAGATTGGGAGAAAAAATTCAAGAATTTGTAATTGTTCAAAAGGTACTAATATCTCTTCCTATGATATTTGACTATAAGATATCAACACTAGAAAAAAGAGTGGATCTCAACTCAATAAGCATGGACAAACTACATGGAATCTTCACAGCATATGAAATGAGAATAGAACAGGAAAATCCAGATGTAAAAGAAGCATCCTTCAAAACATCCAAAATATCAAAGAAAAAAGGAAAGTAACAAGAAAACGAGCATAGCAGCAATAGTGATGTCTCAAAAGATGATGAAGAAGTGGCCAACTTTTTCAAAATAATGAACAAAGGAACCGACGACAGGTATAGAGGTGAGCTTCCTTTAATTTGTTTTAATTGTGATGGTATTGGTCATTTTGCTAACAAATGTACTCATAAGAAAAAGAAAAATGATTAAGGTTACTCAAAAAGAAAACAAACATATAAAGGCAAAATAACCACAAAGAAAGTTTTCAAGAAAAGATTATGCACCAAAGAAGACATCTCATCATCAGATGAAGATGAAGTCAGTGACAGTGAGACAAAAAGAGTTCTATTTATGGTAGTAGAAGAATCTGTTAAAGAAGACTCTGAAGAAGAATATGAATAAGTCGAAGAATAATATGAAGAAGTTGAAGAAGAAATTGAAGATGAAGAAGTTGACTACCAAGAGGAATTGCTAAGTGCCATAGAAGTTTTCAGAAGAGAAAAGAGGAAAAATAAGAAGCTACAAGCAAAACTAGAGAAGAAAGAATACACTGAGTAATTAGAACAAATGACCACAAATTTGAATGTTCAAATTGAAGAAGATAAAATAATTGAAGAACCACTCAAATAACAACTAGAAGGAAGAGATAAGATCATCGAATATTTGGAAGCAGAGATTGTCACATTAAGAAAGGATATTCAAAAGAAAAATATGCAGAACAACTCAAAAGTTTTGAATGACATTATCAGAAGTCAAAGGCCTAATCATGACAAGTTCAGACTTGGATACTATCAGACAGAAAAGGGATCAAGCTCCAAAACAACAAAACAAGAAACATATCCGAAAATCTATGCAGAAACAATCAAAGGGGATAGGAAGGTATACAGAGAAAATTACAAGGGCACTCCTCCACCGAGAAGATTCAGATTTTAGAATCAAAGACCGAAAGAAACAAATAGGTCTCAGGAAGAAGAAGGATTCATAAGAGCACCTCCTCTGAGAAGATCTTCAACTCCCAAGTATCAAACTATATTTTTTGGTTTATTTTATGCATGTAATAATTTTGGGCATAAATTTGTGAATTGCAGAGCTAACAATAGGAACATAAAAAAATCTGAAAGTCATACACAAAAGGGTTATCCAAGAAGTCCTAGTGAAACACAGATAAGAAGTTACAACGGGTTTGAATCATTAATCACTAAAGTGGAATGCTACAATTTTAATAGCTTTGGACACATGGCCAAACATTGTATAATGACAATCCCTCTTAGAGAACCACAACAAAACAGATACAATAACAGACAGGAACCTCAAAAAAGGACATGGATAAGAAAACAGAATCCATATATCAATGAAGAATGCACGCTCCCTCTACAAGCTAAGAAGAAGAAACGTGGTTGGTATGTTGACAGTGGTTATTCATAACACATGGCAGGTGATAGAAACAAGTTTATTACATTAATAAAGGAAAGATATGGATCAGTCTCCTTTGGAAATGATGATTCAGTTAAAATCATTGGAAAAGGCACAGTCAGAATTGGGAACAAGAATACAAAGGATGAAAAATGTTATACTAGTAGACGATATGAAACATAATCTTCTATTTGAGATTCAAATGTGTGACCAAGGTCATAAAGTTACTTTCGATTCATAAAAGTGAGAGATAAGAAAAGAAGTTTCAGAAAAATTATTTTCTACAGTTGCGAGAACTTCACACAACATATATATGTTAAGTGAAATTGGAAATGAAAAGTGTTGTCTAGGAAAGGAATATGAAACTTGGCTATGGCACAAAAGAATGGGTCACATACATTTTTATAACCTTTTCAATTTCATAAAAAGAGAAGCAGTAAGAGAAATTCCCCATATCACGAAACCAACCAACACTTTATGCAAACATTGTCAATAAGGAAAGCAAACAAAGACCAGGTTCAAATCAAAGGAATATTAAATGACAAGAGAAATGGAAATTGTGCATACTGATCTGGTTGGACCCACTACAACTAAGGGTTTAAAAGGTGAGAAATACTTTATGTTATTAGTTGATGATTATACAAGAATGACTATAGTTTTCTTTCTCAAGAATAAGTCAGAAGATTTTGAAAACTTCGAGATCTACAATGAAATGGTTGAAAATGAAATGGATTAAAAAATCAAATGCTTGAGATCTGATAATGGAGGAGATTTCACTTCAAAGGAATTTATGGACCTCTTCAATAGTAATGGAATAAAAAGGTAATTCTCCATTGCTAGGACACCTCAACAGAATGGAGTTGTTGAAAGAAAGAACATGACAATACAAGAAATGGATCAAACAATGCTAATGGATTCCAAGTTGACATATATTTTTTGGACACATGCAGAACACACAACATTTCACATTCAAAACAGAGTAATGGTCATAAACAACACTGACAAAACTCCCTATGAGCTATGGAAACGAAGACCAAAAAATGTGAAGAACTTCAGAGTTTTTGGAAGCAAATGCTACATAAAAAGATAAGATGGAATAATGGTAAAGTTTCACTCTCATGTGGACAAAGGAGTACTTGTAGGTTACTCAAGTACAAGGAAATCATACAAGTGTTACAACTTGATATTGAAAAAATTCGTGGAAAGCATCAACGTAACAATTGATGAAACAGGTAGATAGGAATTAAAGGAAGAAAAAAATGAATCAATGGAACAGATTTACGAAAAATAAATAGAAGATGAAAAACAAGGGTAAGATGAAGAGGATCCAACAAAAGTACAAGAGCAAGTTCAACAAGTGCCTTCAAATACACCTATCAGACAAGTACAGAAGAATCATCCTTTAGATCAGATTATCAGAAACAAATATGCAGGAGTTGAGACTAGAAGAACGTGTTCACTAGAACAAATGCACCTACCACTCACATCTACGATTGAACCAACCTGTTTTGAAGAGGCCAGCAAGGATGAATTTTTGCATAAGCCCATGGATGAAGAATTGGATCAAATAGATAAAAATGACACTTGGGAATTGGTTCCAAGACCAAAGGATAAGAATGTGATCGGGACAAAGTGGGTATACAAGAATAAATTGAATGAAGATGGACATGTTACAAGGAACAAAGATATATTGGTATGTAAAGCATATGAACAGGTTGAAGGAATCAACTTTGAAGAGACATTTACCCCAGTTTCCAGAATGGAAGCAATCTGAATGCTTTTATCTTATGCATGCTCGCAAAATATTAAAGTGTATCAGATGGACGTAAAATAATATTTTCTGAATAGGGAACTTGAAGAAGAAGTCTACATTGAACAACCAGAATGTAACGAACCTCTTCGTTACGACAACAACTCGGATAATAGGTGTGAATTTTTTTTTGTTTTAGATGTGTGTGTGTGTGTGTAAAAAGGGACAGACACACTTGACTCTACGTTGCCACCCGACGACAACAAGATGCAACTATGATGATCACAACAAGAAGACATAAGGCGCACAACAAGTAACTACAAACATTTAACGACATACTGAGTTATGCACAGTGTGAACACAGAAGGAAGAATCCATGGTAGTAGATTTTACTATTTCTGCACAGGAAAGCAGGGCGTTAAATCTTAGTTCTCTGCTCTGGAGAGAGAGAAGGTCAGATAGGCTCCTGGCCGACTGCTCAAGCAGAAACTAGTAATCTTTGTCAGGTGTGTCGCAAGAGTGGAAACCCTACCTTTAAAGGGCCCGAGACTCTTGATACGGCACTGTATTTCCTTACACAAACATTAATCACACACACTGACTTGTATACAGAGGCTACAAGGAGGTGTCTACATCCCGCCCGACACAAACAAACCAAGCAATGAAATGATTACCACCAAGTGAAATAATAATTAAATGAAACCACGACCACGATGGAAGGAGCAAGTCCGAATGGACTCCGACAATAACCACCCCACGGTTAAGACTTAGCCTTACCTATGACTCATTTGGCAACAGATCAATCACTTCGTTTGATATCCGCCAGTCGACAAGTTACCAAGTCCAACCTTCTCAATAAAGTAAGGCTAATTGAATGAAATCCCCAATTACTAGCTCATGATAACTTATCGTACTTAAATCAAGAACATCACACTGTATATGTTTTACCTCCAACAATTAAATCTACGATATCGTTACCATAAATGACAACACCATTTCATTTTAATTTACCATGACCTTGCAATAATAGCAATCATATTACGGGACAAAGACAATTGTTAAAGCAAGTTCGGCAATAATCAAGACAACAACGCAACCATCATTATTGCAATTAGCAAAGTTATCTATAGTACACAATTTGAAAAAGTGAATCATTTAACTTCTTAACACTATAAATGAATTGTTCCCACGATAAGTAAATGAATTGTTCCCCTTTAACCTTCACATTGTTCCCATTAACATTAACAATCAACAATATAATTTAACAATTAACCATCGTAAATGAATTGTTCCCTAACATTAACCATTTAGCAATATAGCCTATTATCAAATTCATAGCCTATTAACAATTAGCCTATTACAAATAGCAAGTGTAAATGAATTGTTCCCATTAACATTAACAAATCAACAATATAAATTAACAATTAACCATCGTGAATGAATTGTTCCCTAACATTAACAATTTAGCAATATAGCCTATTAACATTTTAACAAATAGCCTATTAACCAATTCATAGCCTACTCACAATTAGCCTAATTCAAAATAGAAGTTGTAAATGAATTGTTCCCTTTAACATTAACAAATTAGCAGAATAAATTAATTGTTCCCTCAATAAGTAAAAGAAACTCATTTAATAATAATTATATAACTCACCCTAAATTATTTAAAAAGAAATTATCCTTCGATTTGCTAAACCTATCACAACCATTCCTCATTCAACAATTTGATTCAAAACTTAAGTTACTCTCCATATGTCATAAAATCCGGTCATAAGAGGAAAATGAGGCACCGAAAAATAATTTACCATTTTACATCATGGGGATTCTCTCCGGTTTAAGTGCTCAAGGAAAACTAGGAATAGGTTGTCTTAATTTACGCGCTCGAATCCAGGCACAGTCAGGCAATCTCTATCTCTTCAAGGTAATCAAACGGCACCTAGGTGTTGGGCGTATGGCAATCAATTAAGAACGCCACAAAGGGGGTAAAAAGATGTGCCAGACTCCTCACGCTCACAAGGGATGTCAATGAGGAAGATAGCAATCGTTGTACGGTGCGCCAGAAGGGTGTAAAGGCTATCCACGTTGCAACGCATAGGTGGGTGCACTGATCTAAGGGTTAAGGTTTAGCTGAGAAATGAAAAAAAAAGGTCGTGGCCATAACTGCCATTTAAAGCAATCCTGCACTTCCAGCCGGTATTAAATTTTTACTGCTAAAACGACTGCCCCTCTATTTAATTATATTGTTGTTACTGCAACCAGGTGTCAAGGCATTACATGCAGTCTAGAAGGGAAATCGCAGGGGTTCAGTGGTGTCAGAGCGAGCATTAGGGAGAAGGCTCTCGCTGTTCTCATTTTACAATAGAATTGATATAACCGTGGTCAAGTGTCAGCATCACGCTGTCTCTTGCACCACGCCTACCTGCAGGGTAACAAGTTGTTAGTGCTCGTGTACACTGACCGAACTCCGGTTTAGCCAGACAATACTACCCATAGAACCGCGATGTCCACGAGCTATCATTCACCCAATGCTATCAGCATTGTTGTGGCTGCTTCTGTAACCAAAAATCAAACTAAGGACAATATGGAAAAGGGTACCCCCGCGAGTTAACAGTGAACGATGAAAACAACACTGTGGAGAATGTAATCTATGAATTAACACTTCGATTTCCACCTTAAAAATACTGCGACCATGCCTTGTTCATTTTTTTTTTCTTAAATCTACGGCCATCCCCAGGATGAAATCTCGGTTCCTAAATATCCTTGCTATACTCGTAAAAACACAGTGTATGGAGTGCGCGCTGAGGTAAGAATGTCAAACTGGTATGAGGTAGTCAGTAACTAGATCAGTGGGAACGGGCTACGCGATTACACAGTCAAAGGGAAAGGATGATGTAGGTAAAAACCTTAGAAACGTGTTATGCAATTACGCAGTCAAGGGAAGGGACAACGCAGGTAAAAACATTACCAATGCGCTATCCCCTAAACAGAACCAAATGCAAGGATTCATTCTAGAGGTGTAGGATATTGACTGGGATAAAATGATTGTCGGGATATCATAATGGTTGGTGTAGAACAAATTTGGAGTTATAATAATCGCTAGCGTAAGTATATAGGTTCTCTGAAAGAGGGCGAAGTAGTCATCAAGTTAGAACAATCAGTCAAGACTAAGGGATCTCGGTCCATAATATAACAAATCGCAGACCACACATCAACCAGAGCAGTTCCGGCAAGCGTAAAACGCATTGGAATCAAACAAAAACGAATCAACAACTAAACTCGTCGAGGTTACAAGGGTTAAAGGCTATCTGGGTAAGAAGTATTACAGAGGTGAAGTTTTCAGAAGACGCAGGGATAACCTACGCAAGTGCTTTCAACACCAGAAGGCGCAATCACAACATTCAAATTTCCTATTTAAAACACAGGCAGATCGAAATCACACATCATACAACATTATTTCATTTAATCGAAAAGAGTACCTTTGCCTTATCTCCCGCCTTGAACAATGTCCGCGCGCTCCTTGCCACTCCCGCTCGCCGACCGTCGAGACCTCACTGGTTCCTCCCAGCCAATCGCTAGGGGTACTCTGCTTCCCGCTTAGCCCCCCGAGTTGCAAAGGGGCCACACAAGATCCAGAAGATAAGTCTAGCTTCTCAGCTCACCTCACAAGGCTGAGCTACCACTCCAATCCGAGCTGAGAAAATCCCAACTCCTCACAAGAAATCAGTCAAGCCACAGTCCGGTAGCGTAACATTACGCTTACAACCCATCCCCATCTTCCTCATCTACCTTAATTTTATAGAATTTTGAGACCCCCCCTTGCCCTAAATCACATTTCATTTAAGTTTTAATGAAACCCTCTAAAAATTGTCTGTCTTACAAGTGTCACTCATCCCCCACGTTTCTCCAAAATTATTTTATTTAAATTTATTAAAAGGCTCATTTCCCTATTTTTATTATTCCCTTTTTTTCTTTTTTTCTTTTTTTAAAACCAAAAAGGTGAATGCGCTAATTAATCTTTTCATTTATTATTTATTTAATTATCTTTTGTTCTTTCACAAGTTAGGAAATAATTTTTTCTTTGCAAAATTTTAAAACCATTAGTTTTAATTTAATTCTTACTCTCATTATTTACCCCAAGAATTTTATGAAGACCTAACT
>ML805243.1:184532-202749 GCA_009831015.1 Picea engelmannii
AAAGTCTTAGGCTTAGGACTTAGATTATGAGCTAGGCGACAATTGGTTAGGGAAGTTGTTTAAGGATTTCTTAAGGCGTTAATGTCTTAGGGCCATCTAGGTTTGTTTCTTCATCATCATCAACGCGACGTGCCCTTCAGGACACACTACGTGCTCCAAGGGTGCCACTCACCTCGTTCATTTCTTTCGCACGACGTGCCCTTCAGGATGCACCACGTGCTCCAAGGGTGCCACTCGCCAACTTGACTAATTGGTAGACATCTATAACCCCTGGAGTCAACACTCCGCTAGGTGAACTTGTGGGAGACTAAGGGATCTAAGGAATAAGGCCCCCACCTTATTGCACTCCCCTTAGAATCATTGTGAGTGACTGTCGCAGTCTTCCCTCACGGCATCGTGGATCCTCTCGAACTAGGTAATCGTTAACCTACAGTTCGAGCCACAGCGGGAGTGCTAGTAGGCTGTGGCAAGGCTGCTGTCCACATCTCTCCCTCAACCTCTCTGGAAATCATGTGTGGCCCCTTTACTCCATATGTGAGTCTGGTCGGCAAGCTATCGTCAGCCTACATCATCAACAATCGTGTCAGAACATGTCAATCATCAAATCAATGAAATATCACAGTAAATAAATCAACCCAATTAGCACACTCCCTGACTCAATCCGGAGTCCAAGGGGTTCCACCGATGCCTCTGCATCATCAAGGTCCAAAACCCTACACACTCAATAAAACTGAGTCAATAGCACCTGTCTACATCAAATAGTAAAACATCATGTTGTCTATCATAACGCATCATAATCAAGTATAAATGTTTTAACATCAGAAAAGTCCAGATCACTTGTGAGCAAGTGTCCTCAAATAATAATTTTTCTCAGTGCGCCAGAGTGGAATGTTACACAAAAGGATTTCAGCTGTCAGAGAACATAGATTATGTGTGTAAATTAAAGAAGTCCTTGTATTGTCTAAAATAGGATCCTAGAGCATGGTACTCTAGACTGGATAAATATCTACAATAGACAGGGTTCAAAAAAGGAAGTGCAGACATCAACCTCTACATCAAGGTAAGTCAAGATAGTATTTTATTAATTGATGTTTATGTTGATGATATTATTTTTGGTAGTGATGATGACAGGTTAAGCCAAAACATTGCAAAGGATATGCGGAATGAATTTGAAATGTCATTACTTGGAGAACTATCCTTCTTTCTGGGACTTCAAATACGTCAAAGAAACCAACAAATTTTTATTTCTCAAACCAAGTATATAAGAGAAATGATGAAGAGGTTCAGAATGGAATATTGTAAACCATTTATCCCTCCCATGTAAACAAGTTGCAAGTTGAGCAAAGATGATGATTCAAAGTATATAAATCAGAGACAATATAGGTCAGTGATTGGTAACCTACTATATGTGACAACATCTAGACCAGATGTAATGCAGGAAGTTGGACAGGTGGCATGATTTCAAGCAACATCAAAGGAATCACATGTATTAGTAGTGAAGAGGATTTTTAGATATCTCAAAGGAACATAAGATTTTAGATTATGGTATCCAAAAGGAAATGATCTATCACTTATTGCCTACACAGATGCAGATTGGGTAGGTTGTATTGATGACTGATGAATCACTAGTGGAGAAGCATTATACTTGGGTGAGTGTTTAGTCTCATGGCTAAGAAAGAAACAATCATCAATATCTTTATCTACATCCAAGGAAAAGTATATTGCAACAACAACATGTTGTACACAAGTTCTTTGGATTAAACAAAACTTGACAGATATACATGTTGAGTATGATGAGCCCATTCCAATCTATTGTGATAATACATGTGCCATCAATATCTCAAAGAACCTGGTGAGGCACTCCAAGACGAAGAACATTCCAATCAAGTATCGCTTTCTATGAGAATAGGTTGCAGAAAAGAACATCAGATTTCAGTATGTGGACACAAAATAACAAGTGGAAGAAATATTTACAAAACCACTTCCACGGGAATCCTTTGAGTATCTTCACTAGAGACTCAGAGTTATTTCTACTCCAAAATGAATTATTTTGAATGATTATATTATATGTCTTAGATGTACATGAGGAAGCACCATAAAGAGGACAGTTCAGTTAGGGGGAGAAACCCCAGATGGAAATATACCTTTGCCATTAATGAAAAAGGGGGAGAGGTTTATTAGATGCAGAGGACAAAGGAATGATTCTAGGGGGATAAATGGTCAAAGAGATGTAGAGGACAGAGACATGGTTCCAGGGGGAGCATGACTGATATGACTTCAGTATTTCATGACATGATTTCAGTATTGCATCAGAGTGTTTCCATCAATTCCAAAGAAGGATATTGTTGATTAAGGTTGGTTGTCATTGATGTCAACCCTTGAAGAAAGTCCAATAGAAAATTCTGGTAGCACAAAGGTTTAGGTAATGGACCCAAGTTTGTTTGATGTAAGTATGACTCATTATTGTCTTGTCATGGTTGATAAGAACTACAAATGGATTAACTCCAAAGTGGTCCCGTTATGGTGAAATCCCTCACGGGAGGACACTTTGTGGATTGAGTTATCTTAGAAGTATGGTTAGTGTAACATCCCTCTCTTGCGCGCACTGAGAAAACTTATTCTTTGAGGACACTTTCTTGCAAGTGATCTTGATTATTATACTATTGGTCGTTCAATTATGATTATGAGACATTATGGATTGATGATATGTTATTTTGTTGTATTCACATAGACAAGTGCTATTGACTGGGTTCTTCTGAGTGTCGAGGAATTTGTACATTGAGGATGTTGAGGAATTGATGAAACCCCTTGGACTCTGGATCGAGTTAGGGAGTGGATTGTTGGGTTTGAATGTTATTGATGTGACACATGTACATATGATTAGATGTTATTATGATTGATTATTGTTACTGGCGTGATGCGTTGATGAATGTAGGCTGACAATAGCTTGTCAGCCAGACTCACATGTGGAGTAGAGGGATCATGTAGGACAACCATAGACTTGAGGGAGAGGTGTGGAAGTAGCCCTGCCATAGCCTACTAACACTCTCATCATGGCTTGAACTGTAGATTAACGATTACCTAGTTCGAGAATACCCATGATGCCATCAGGGTAGACTGTGAAAGTCGCTCATGATGATTCTAAGGGGCACACAATAAGGCAGGGGCCGTATTCCTTAGAGGCCCTCAGTCTCCCACAATATCAACTGGTAGAGTATTGAATCCAGAGGTTTGATGTCTACAAACGTCAGTCAAGAGGCGAGTGGCACCCTTGGAGCATGTAGTGCATCCTGAAGGGCATGTCGTGCAAGGAAGACAGAAAGAGGTGAGTGGAACCCTTGGAGAACGTGGTGCATTCTAAAGGGCACATCATGATTTTAACTAGTAAGTGAATAAACCTAGTTAGCCTTAAAATGAATGATATGGTAAGTAAATTTTAAAACCATTTTTTCCCCTTAAAAACGTCGCCCAACCTAGTGAAATTAAAACCTAGGACTAAGTAGAACTAGTGGTAAAAAATAATAATAATAAATAAACATGTAACAAGAAGGGGAGTAAGAAATTGAAACTTATTTATTAAAGACAAAATTATAATGGAGGATCAATTTAAAAAAAAAGGGGGGGTAATCGTTGTTTTTATCTACTTATACTAAATTAATTTTTAGTTAAAAAGAAAAAAAGAGTAAATGGTTCTTTCATCTACACTTGCTAAATTAATTTTTAATTAAAACGGAAAAAGGGTAAAAGGGTTGTTTCATCTACACTTGCTAAATTGATTTTTTAGTTAAAAGGGAAAAGGGGGGAAACATAAAAGAAATAGGAAACTTAAAGAAAAAGGGAAACTTAAATAAAAGGGGAAACGTAAGGAAGAAGGTGAATGTCTAAATTAGTAAGGAATCTTGCCTCAGAACTTTCTAATTATGAACTCAACTAGGAATTAAGTAAGGCGTAAGTCATTTAAGAAGTGTAAGGGAATTTTGGGACACTAAGGAGAATTTTTAGGAATGCCTTAGGTGGATGAGGGAAATAAGAATATTTAATTAATTGATAAAAATTGATTTTCTTGTGCAACTAGGGGATGGTTGACATTTGTACGGGCGACGTTTTTCAAATTTAATTTTATGAAAGAGGAATTTAATGAAAATTTGAGAAACTAATTACTTGAAAACTCTATAAAATGGATGGAGGAGGAGGAGTATGGATCTCATCTTTATGCATAACATGAAGCTGCTGAATTTTTACCTTGACTGAACTTTCTCTTGTGGGAGTTGGGATACCCAACTCGGGTAACGAGTGGTAGCTTGACCTTTAGAGGCAAGTTGGGTTCTAGCAGTTCTCTTGTATTGTGTGTGTGGCCCCTTTACGTCTCGTGGGGCTCAGGGGGAAGAAGAGTACCCCTATCTCTGGCTGGGAGGTACCGGTGAGGTCACATCGGTTGGAAAGCGAGAGCTGGATGAAGTGGGCGTAGGACAACGACTTGAAGCTTTCGCATTTGGAAATGGTACGCATGTGTATATTTTTGAATGGTAGTTTAATATTGTTTCTGTGCTTTTAGCATTGTACTTCTATTGTGTAAAGATTATGTTTTATTTAGCATTTTATAATGAAAGAACTTAAAGTCATCCCAGCCTTATGCTCGTTGTATTTTGAATTAATACCCTTGGCAAACCCAAACTCTAATTGTTATTACTTATCTGCGCTTGTTTTATTGATTGTTTCGAAGAAATTTGTGTTTTCCCTTATCCCTTTAGTTATTATTCCATGCCTGAGTAGTCGACCAGGAGCTGAATCAATGGTCGTCACTCCGGTGTTTAAGGACCTATAGATTCAAATGCCCTGCTTTCTTGTGCATGGATAATAAGTGAAGAATAAATCTCGCCCAATAATTTAACCTTTACTTATATCTGTGTTTTTCTCGTATGATTAATCCTTGATCCTTGCGCTTTCTTGTGATTGAGTATCTCTGGGTCTTGATTGATTAAAACTCCAATTTTCTCTATGTTTTTAATTGCTTAAGCCTTGGTAAATCTCTGCATTTTTGGTTGATAAAACTCTGTGTGTTGGAATGATAAACCCCAGTGTTATAGAATGGTAAATATCTGGGACTTTTCAATGATATTTCCCAACGCTTTAATGGAAAATCTCTGCATTTTTTTTTATGATGTCCAACATTGAGGAATGGTAATCCTCTTTGTTTTTTTTTATTATTCCAGCGTCGAGATGCTAACCTCTGTGTTTTTTTTATTGTTGGATCACCACATTCACACCCATTTCTCAAGGTTTTTAACACAACATGTACCCCACGAATTTTTGAGCCATCACTAAGATCTTATACAATAAAATCACCCTTTCTTTTTACCCAACGATTCCATCTTTTAACCCGATGATTTTATACTTAACTTAGTGATTTCATTGTTTTTGTATTTGAGTTTGATGAACCACGAAGTTAAGAACAATTTCATGGTTGTTGTACATGTGATTGATGAACCACGAAGTTAACAACAATTTCATGGTTGTTGTACTTGTGTTTTGATGAACCATGAATTTAACAACATTTTCATTGTTGTTGTACATGCGTTTTTATGATTTGTCTGCGTTGCTACATGATTCCCAACGTTTTCTTGTTAAAACCCTGTGTTTTATATTCAACCATAGATGATTTTTTGTATATATTCAAAATCATATTGATTTAAAGATAAACAGGAATAACCTGATATAGTGATTATTTCTTGATGAATTGACTCTGGATATAGTCTTATGTATTAATTTTTATTTGTTTTAAAAAAATTATGTTAAGCTTCAAACTTGAATATCAATAAGATCAGTTAAATCTTTATCAATATATTTCTAATTGACTTCAGGATTGATCAATAATTCTATTAATTAGTGTGAATTTCAAGTGGTATAATCTTGACCTGGAACTTCTAACATAAACATTGAAATGATACATTCTATACTCAAAGAAAAATAAGGAATAAACATTACTTATACTCGCAGTAATCAGGTGATTTCGATGCAAGTTTCTTTTTCTACCTTTATTTTGAGAACCATGCTTTACTCGTGCTCTATCCTAATAGATTTATTCGACTCAGTAATTTTTCTAATTGGGAAAATTCTACATGTTCAATCAAGTGTTTGTTCAAGTTTTCCTAATTCAAATTAAAGGCATTGCACCTACTTGTTATCCCATGCTACTATGTAATACTGGTACAAGGAGCTTTGCTTCATCAAACCTTCCTTGTTTCTTCTATCAGAACTTGAGTCGAATTTTATCGAATACAATTTTCGATACTGATCAGCATATCGTGAGAAATTAAGATTCTAAAAGTACCCAGGTTAAGTCTCATATTCACAAATCGTGTTCCATATCAAACTGTTGATGGGACTATTGTACTCTTCTTGAAAATCTACTTGATCTCTTATCTAATGGCCTGATTTTATTGTTGGATAGCATTTGGTTAGATAGCATATTGTTGATAGAATTTTATTATTAGATAGCATATTATGGTTAGATAGCGCATATGTGTTAAACAACAATTTATCATTTTGACAACATTCTGAATAGACCACAGTATATTTGACAGGGATTTTAGTTATATTTTATGACAATGCTAATTGATGTAGACAATGACTTTATTGTTTTTCATAGCATTTTAGTTATGCTTTTTACTATTCTTTAGTTATGAATTTAATAATAATAGACGACAAATTTAATAAGAGACAACGGATTTATTTATGGTTGAGAACACAACAAATTTATGGATGAGTAACATTGAAACACAACGAATCATTACACAATGATATTGCTAGCATAGACTAATTTCGTAGAGTTTTTAATTTCCATTTGAAATGAATTATTACACAACAATTTTGCTGGCATAGATTAAATTAGTATAGTTTTTAATTCCCATTTGAAATGTATTTAACATAACAAATATTAATGGACCGAAATATTATTATGGGACAACAATATCATTGTCAGACATAGATTTATTAATGGACAACAACCCTGATTGATTGACAACGAATATTAATAGACAGAGACATAATTAATGGACAATGATATCAATGTTAAATAGTGATTTCATTATAGATACCAAAAGGGAATAATTCATTGATGGCTAATTGTGTCCTTTAATTGATGTAATTTTTCATTAGATTTTGTTGTCCCGGGAATTTAATGTGATGTATGATTGTATAGTAGTCATATTTCCTTTGTGTCTTGTTGACTCGTCGAATGGGTTCTTGGCTATAGTCTTCTTGTATTTCTGACAATTAACTTGGTATCCTAGTGTGTTAGATTTTCTTGGGTTATTGGCCTAGATAGGTTGTGTTGTGCTAGGGTTATTGTCGTGCCTATCGCCTTGTGACAACATGATTCCTAATAAAGGGATCATTGTGTGCCCTGATGGATAGATGCGAATGAAAACATGGCCAGAGTCTTGTGCTTCTCGATGTGGGTGTATTTATTGTTGTAAGAGATGGTGGTACGCAGTTTTACAATGCCTTAATGTGTTTGGTTTTGCGCACTGTAGAGGTTTCTAGTTATTGGTGGTTGAAGCCACTGTGTTGGGTTGTTGATGTTTTCCTTTAGCTTGTAGGCATTGTCTTGCTTGTGTCGGGCGGGTAGTCATTTTTATCCGTCTATTGATTATCGCATGTTTCTTACAGTTACTCGATGTTCTAGTGTGTTGAGTCATTGTTGTTTGTTGCTTGATCTGCGTGCATTGTGTTCATAGTCATTTTTTGTTGTTTAACTATTGTCATCGTTTTCCTTCCTGCTAAAAAAAAAGGAAATTATTTTGCATCGCGTCACATGTAGTCGTAATGATGGGAAACTTAAAGAAAAAAGGAAACTTAAAGAAAAGGGGAAACGTAAGGGAAAAGATGAATGTCTAAATTACTAAGGAATCTTGCTTTTAGAACTTTCTAATTATGAACTCAACTAGGAATTAAGTAAGGCGTAAGTCATTTAAGAAGTGTAAGGGAATTTTGGGACACCGAGGGTCATTTTTAGGAATGCTTTAGGTGGATGAGGGAAATAGGAATATTTAATTAATTAATAAAATTTATTTTATGGTGAAACTAGGGGATGGATGACATGTGTACAGGTGAGATTTTTTTAATTTAATTTTATGAAAAAGGAATTTAATGAGAATTTGGGAAACTAATTACTTTAAAACTCTATAAAATGGATGGAGGAGGAGGATTATAGATCTCATCTTTATGCGTAATGTTAAGCTACTCGATTTTTACCTTGACTGAACTTTCTCTTGTGGGAGTTGTGATACCCAACTCAGGTAACGAGTGGTAGCTCGACCTTGCAAAGCGAGCTGGGTGCTAGCATTTCTCTGGTATTGTTTATGTGTCCCCTTTGTGGCTCAGGGGGCTCAAGGGGAAGAATATTACCCCTAGCATTGGTTGGGAGGTATCGGTGAGGTCACATCAATCGAAAAGCGGGAGCTAGACTTAGCACGTGCATGACAACGAATCGGAGCTTTCACATTTGGAAATGGTACGCATGTGCATATTTTTGAATGGTAGTTTAATATTGTTCCTTCACTTTTAGTATTGTACACCTATTATGTAAATATTATGTTTTATTCAGCGTTTTATAATCAAAGAACTTAAAGTCATCCCATCTTTATGCTCATTGTATTTTGAATTGATTCCCTTGGCGAACCCAAACTCTGATTTCGATGACTTCTCTGTGTTTGTTTTATTGATTATTATGAAGAAATTTTTGTTTTCCCTTATCCCTTTAGTTATTAGTCTGTGCCTGAGAAGTCGGCCAGGAGCCGAATTGACGGTCGTCACTCCAGTGTTTAATACCTATAGATTCAAATGCCCTACTTTCCTTTGCATGGATAATAAGTGAAGGATAAATTTCACCCAATTATTTAACCCTTATCTCTGCATTTTTCTCTTATGATTAATCCCTGATCCTTGTGCCTTCTTGTGACTGAGTATCTTTGCGTCTATATTGATTAAAGCTCTGATTTTCTCTGTGTTTTTAACTTCTTAAACCTTAGTAAATCTGTGGGTTTTTGGTTGATAAAAATCTGCATGTTGGAATGATAAACCCCAGCGTTATGGAATGGTAAATCTCCGTGACTTTGCAATGATAATTTCCATCATTTTAATGAAAAATATCTACATTTATTTTTATGATGTCTAGTGTTGAGGAATGGTAATCTTTTGCATCTTTTTTTATGATTCTGGCATTGAGATGCTAACCTCTATGTTTTTTTTATTATTGGATCACTACATTCACACCTGTTTCTCTTGGTTTTTAACACAACATGTACCCCACAAATTTTTGATCCATTACCCAGATCTTATACAACAAAATCACCCTTTCTTTTTACCCAGTGATTCCATATTTTAACCCAACGATTTTATACTTAACTCATCGATTTCATTGTTTTTGTATTTGTGTTTGATGAACCATGAAGTAAAAAATGATTTCATGTTTGATGTACCTGTGATTAATGAACCACGAAGTTAACAATGATTTCATGGTTGTTGTACCTACATTTTGACTAACCACGAATTTAATAGCATTTTCATGGTTGTTGTACCTGCGTTTTTATGATTTGTCTACGTTACTACATGATTCCCGACATTTTCGTGTTAAAGCCCTGCATTTTATATTCAACCATAGATGAGTTTTTGTATATATTCAAAATTATATTGATTTAAAGCTAAACGAGAATAACCTGATATAGTGATTATTTCTTGATGAATCAACTCTGGATAGAGTCTTCTGTATTAATTTCTATTTGTTTTAAAATTTTTATTGTGAGATACAGACTTGAGTATAAATAAGATCAGTTAATTATTTATCAAGATATTTCCAATTGACTTCAGGATCGATCAATATTTCTATTAATTAGTGTGAATTTCAAGTGGTAGAATCTCAACCTAGAAATTCTAACATAGACATTGAAATGATACATTCTATACTAAAAACAAAATAAGGAATAAAAATTACTTATACTCACAGTAATCAGGTGATTCCAATGCAAGTTTGTTTTTCTACCTTTATTTTTCGAACCATTCTTTACTCGTGTTCTATCCTAATAGATTTATTCGACTCAGTAATTTTTCTACTTGGGAGAATTCTACATGTTCAATCAGGTGTTTTCTCAAGTTTTCCCAATTCGAATTAAAGGCATTGCACCTACTCATTATCCCATGCTAGTATGTAAGACCAATATAAGGACCTTTGCTTCATCAAACCTTCCTTGTTTCTTCTATCATAACTTGAGTCGAGCGTTCTCGAATACAATTTTTTATATTGATCTCCACATTGTGAGAAATTAAGACTCTAAAAGTAGATGGGTTAACTCTCATATTCGCAAATCATATTCCATCTCAAACTGCTTATGGGACTACTGTACTCTTCTTGAAAATCTACTTGATCTCTTATCTAATGGCCTGATTTTATTGTTGGATAGAATTTGGTTAGATAGCATATTGTTGATAGCATTTTATTATTAGATAGCACATGGTTAGATAGTGTATATGTGTTAAACACCAATTTATCATTTTGACAACGTTCTGAATAGACCACATTATATTTGTCAACGATTTTAATTATATTTTAAGATAGCGCTAATTGATGTAGACATCGACTTTATTATTTTTCACAACATTTTAGTTATGGTTTTTACTATTCTTTAGTTACTAATTTAATAATAATAGACAACAAATTTAACAAGAGACAAAGAATTTATTTATGGCTGAGAACAAAATGAATTTATGGCCGAGTAACATTGAAACACGGTGAATCATTGCACAATGATATTGTTGGCATAGACTAATTTTGTAGAGTTCTTAATTTCCATTTGAAATGAATTATTACACAACAATTTTGCTGGCATAGATTAATTAGTAGAGTTTTTAATTCCCATTTTAAATGTATTTAACACAATGAATATTAATGGACCGAAATATTATTATGGGACAACAATATCATTATCATACATATATTTAGTAATGCACAACAACCTTGATTGATTGACAATGAATATTAATAGACATAAACATAATTAACGAACAACGATATTAATGTTAAATAGAAATTTCATTGTAGATACCAAAAGGGAATAATTCATTGATGGCTAATCGTGTCCTTTAATTGATGTATGTTTTCCTTATATTTTGTTGCACCAGGAATTTAATGTGATTTATGATTGTATAGTAGTCATATTTCCTTTGTGTCTTGTTGACTTGTCGATTGGGTGCTTGGCTATAGTCTTCTTGTATTTCTGATAGTTAATTTGGTATCCTAGCGTGTTGGATTTTCTTGGGTTATTGGTATAGATAGGTTGTGTTTTGTTAGGGTTATTTTTATGCCTATCTCCTTATGACGACATGATTCCTGATAAGGGGATCATTGTGCATCCTGATGGATAGATGTGAATGAAAACATTGTCGAAGTCTTGTGCTTCCCGATGTGGGTGTATTGTTCATTGTAATGGATGTTGGTACTTGGTTTTGTAACATCTTAATGAATTTGGTTTTGTGCACCGTATATGTTTCTAGTTACTGGTCGTTGAAGCCACTGTGTCGGGTTGTTGATGTTGTCCTTTAGCTTGTAGGCGTTGTCTTTCTTGTGTCGGGTGGGTAGTCATTTTTATCTTTCTATTGATTATCGCATGTTTCACACAGTTGCATGATGTGATTGTGTGTTTAGTTATTGTTGTTTTTTTACTGATATGCATGCATTGTGTTCATCATCAATTTGTGTTGTTTAACTGTTTTCGTTGTTTTCCTTCCTGCTAAAAAAAAATGATTTTGTGTCGCGTCACATGTAGTCGTAATGATGGGGTTGTTACAGTTAGAGAACCAATGCTTAATTGTGGAATAATGAGGTGAAGGTCAGTGAATTTGTCAGTGAAACTATCCTAGATGGATAGTGCTTGTCATTCCATTTCCAATGGTATGGGGAACGTCACATAACTCCTCACGGTTAGAGAGTTATCACCTTGTGAAGTTGGAGAACCCTCATGAGTCATCTAGAAGCCCCAAAAAGTCAAAGTGTTTGCAAAGAAATTATTTAAATAATAAATTTAATGGTGAACTCCTTAAAATAAGTAAAGTGGAATACTACATGAAAGTATAAATAAGAGACAAGGATCTCTCATTTAAACACACTTGAACACATTGAATATATTTTGTTGTGTGAGGCTTATTGAAAGTACTCATCAATACATCTGAAGTTGCAAAAGTCTGAGGTAGTACGAAGGGTTGACAACGAAATTCTCAGAATTACATCGAATACTAAAAACCCCTATTTTCTGAGGCATACGCGGGCTGACAATGTATTAGGGTGTGTACATATTGAGGCGTACATGGTTTGGCAGTGTATTAGGATGCGTACATGTTGATAAATCCATGGAAACTTGAGAATATGGCCCCTCCCCTCCTTACATCGTTGTCAATTCCCCAATACCCAATCTATAAAATAGAAAACAAACAAAAGAAACATAGTAATCATGCATAGAAACTACCAAAACAAAAATGAAATAAAACTTAAAAACATGTAATTAACCCACATAAAAATTTATTTAAAGAGAATAATGCATTCAAATTAAAATATCTAGTTACTTACCTCATCGACCAACGCAATATTTATAGCATCCTTCTTCTATATATTCTTCTTTATCATCTAACTTGACATCTATATCAACATCTAGTTCAGAAACAATGTTGAAAGGATTGATGATATCATCATCATCATCATTGTCATTTTTGAGCATATCTTCATCGATATCATCATCAAGAACTTGCACATTGTCTCCTACGCCTAGTTCATATTCTTTGTCTTCTTCATCTGTCGACCCATTTTCTTCCTGCTCTATCTCTACATCACCTTCTTCATCTATAGTATACTTTACTAGCCTTAATCTTGGATCATATATAACAACAAATGACTAATCCCTCTTACCTAGAACCTTTGAGTAAAAGACTTGCTCACATTGACTTGGAAAAACATAGAGGTCATTTGTTTTTTCAAAAAATGTTGTTTTAATCATAGGAAATCCATTGGCATGTTGAATAATGGTTATTTCCTCATCATGTTCATGCATTCCTAACCTATACCATTTGACATCGAACAAAACTAATTTGAAGGAATTAAATTCACACTCAATTATATCATTCAAAAACACATAGTATCTATTTTCATATTCTCAAGTATGTCTGTCACTCCTAGAGGGAACATTAATGACCGGGAATACTGCAGGTATCCTACTATAAAAAAAAATTATGGTTTTATCCAACTGTTTGATGTGAAATTTACGACCATTGCACCACATCGCCTTGTGGTGTTTCAACTGCAATATGCTATACATGTAAAATATGCATTGTCAATTAATAATAAACAAATTTATATAACCTGGAAAGTATAATATTAAAAAAACACACCTACAGTCACATTAATATAATATAAAATAACTAAATAAAATGGGTGAATTTTCTTTCCTTTCCATCTTTCAAGCAATACACTAAATCTATTTCCCTCTGCGTAACATCGGGACCTCCATTACAACGAGTTTCTCTAAACAATTGAGACAGTTCTTTCCATGATAAACTACCGTCGTGATGTTCTTTACATCTATCAATCCATACCTTCATCCAGTCAAGATTGTTTGCAATTTATAAATGTAGTGCATCCCAATCTTGAGCAACTAATTGATCAAAAAATCACAATTCACCAATATTAAATATTATTTATAACCATGGTAAATATTAATAAATGATGAAAGAATAAATATTAAATGAGTATGATAATATTCACAAAAAAGTGAAAAAAATATATTTATTAAAAATATCCACAATTTAATTGCCTCTCACTTTCTTCATTGTACCTTTCCCCAACAGTTGCTCCCTTTCAAAAAATTTGATGGAGTTCACATCCCAAATGAAATCCACTTCATGCATAGCTTGCACTGCCAATTTAAGAAGATAATGAATAATATACACCATGTATTCATATACCATATATCCCTCCACCATAGAACCCTCAAGACATTCTCTTTGTATAACCAAAGCCTTCAATGATTTCAAGTGCCTCTCCACCATCCACATTGACCTTATGTGTATAGGTTCACACATTTCATTCTCCTCAACTTGGTGTATGAGGTAGTGTTCTTGTGCATTGAAAAATGCTAGAGGTAGATACTTCTTCATTCCGCACATTAGCCAAGGAATTTCTCTATTCAAATACTTTATATCATCTTCATGGATTTCTTTCAATGACAACAATCTACAGATCATGATGCATGAAAATAGCATGTTTCAACAAAACATATAAATACATATTACATTAAAAGTAAAACACATGTCATTAAGTGCAACAAAAAATTGATTTATTTTTTTCCATATATATTGCAGCTACTTACCTCATGTATTTTCCAAGATCATATATAACTTGTTTGACGTTGTTGTCAAAGTTGTTTGGGAGAGATAGAGGTAGAACATACTATA
Source organism: Picea engelmannii (assembly GCA_009831015.1). Lineage (NCBI taxonomy): Eukaryota > Viridiplantae > Streptophyta > Pinopsida > Pinales > Pinaceae > Picea > Picea engelmannii. The sequence continues at coordinate 199,029 of ML805243.1, forward strand.
ACAATAAAAACGAATCGTTACTTGTTCAAAAATAGACAAAAAAATAAAAATCTCAAAAAATGTATATGACCAATATATAAATATGAATACTAAAATTATTAATTACCTGATTGAAGGTATGCCAATCATGTGTTTTTACCCCACCAAATTCACCTTTCTTCGTTAAGATATTCTTTATGTTTTAACAAAAACCTATGGGAAATTTAATTTTTTGAATGACCTCTTTTACACCATTGATTTGTTGCTCTGTTAATAGCCATGGAAGATTATTTTGGTCTCCATCTTTATTTGATCAGATCACACTTTTCATTGCATGATTGGCTTCCCGAATGTCATTACAAATCTTGACAAATTTTTCTTTATCCCTCCTGCCATCTATCATTCACCATAATGTTTCTATCACATTCTTCCCGATATGCATTGTATCAAATAAATGAACTATTTTTAGGTCCTTATAGTAAGGCAACCTCATGAATTGAGTGGGATAATATTTCATTGCTCGTGGAAGCCCATTATTACTACCTTCACGATGATGACATTGATGAAGAATAAAAAAAACCAAAAAAATATTTATCAACTGAGGTAAAATAAAATGAATAATTAAAATAAAATTTCAAAACATGATTCCGTTTATGATACATAAACAAACTGCATACCTCGAGGATTAATTCTATCATATGTCGACTTCCATAGGCGAGGTGTCATTCTTTGTGGTTTTAGTCCAGTCTCTTGTTTCCCATTAAAATTATCTTTTTCAGTAGTACGATACTTATGGTTCTTAGAGAGGAAGTGTCTATACTCATAAAACACCTCATTTCCTAAATTTTTTTACCAATGTGATTTCATCTTAGGACCACAAACTGGACATGCAAATTTACCCTTTGTTTGAAGACCTACAACAGATTGATTAATGTGAATTATTAATATACGAAGTGATTATTTAAACAACATGCATAATATATTCAATTAATTATATATTATTCAAGAATGCAATATGGAATGATACATACCACAAAAATGTGTTAGTCCTGGAGCATCATGAATTGTCCATAAAAGTATTCCACAACATCGAAATATCTTTTGCCCAATTGGTTTACAGATGTCATACATACTGATGCCCTCACATAACTTTAGTAGCTCGTTGATAAGAGGCTTGATATACACATTCATATATTTAACTTAGTACTTACCTATTTTTTTGAAATTACACCAAATTACTACCATGGTATGTATATATACCTAAATAAATAAATAAAAGATGTTATGCAAAAAGAGAGAAAAATGAAAAATTTAAATTCAAAACATTAATGTAAACAAATACCTGGAATAATCATTTTCAACATTTTGTTCTCCCTCTTTATTGACATCCAAGGAGGAATGTTATAGTTGATAAAAAAATAGGCCACACTGAGTAAACATATCGAATCTCTCCAAATGGATTAACATCATCAATTTCCAATGAGAGCCTAACATTATGAGGTTCATCTGTAAATTATGGCCATTTTGCATCAATTTCCTTAAATGCATAACCATCTACAGGAATTCGAAGAAATCCATCTTCAATTCTCTTTCGTGCCTTGTAATCCATAAACTATGTTGTTCTTTGGCACCTGAACAGTCACTGCAAACGTGGAATTATGAGAATATGTCGAAGAACCTTTTGAGGGACCATTTTTCGTTACTTGATTGATTCAATATCTACCGATACCACATATCGGGCATTCTGTTTTCGACGCATGTTGTCCATAATATATAATATGATCAACATGACATCCATCTATAATTTGATACTCCATTCCATTGTCTTTCATAATGGCATGTAAATCTCGATATGTGTGGGGTAAAATATTTGACTAGGGTAACTGAAATTCACCTAACAATCTAAAAGATAAAAAATAAATAGTTAATGTAAAGGATAGTAATTGTAAATATTGCATTTTTATTTTACACATTAATTAACACTAAAAAAATGGGGAAAAGTCAACCTTTATGTAGATGTGATGAAACATAATACCTACCTTAGGATCTGTGTCATACAAGTGTTCGACAAATGATTTGTAACTTTCAAGTTTGCCAGCAGCAATGTAGTGGAGATAATATTTTCTCTTGACCCTTTATAAAGTCGTTTATTTGTCTTTTCAATCAGAGCTTCATCATAAATACAATCACTATTGTCCCCATTATCCTCATATAGATCATCAAATAAGTATTGGATCATTTGATTTGTCCCATCATCTTGAACTATGTTATTATTGTCATCTACTTCCATGGGATCATTAACTTGATCTTCATTATCTGCTTCAAGTTCTTCATCTTGTACTACAATATCATTTATGCTACTACTTGGTGCTTTGTTCATAAAGTTAGGGGAAAAATATAACTTTATAATTACAAACAATCATGAAAAATTAGTGCATGTATAAAATAATACAAAATTTTGAGAATACAATAAATATTAAAATAGATAATGAATGTATATATAGCTAATTACCATGGGACAATATTCATTTGATCCCCGGTCCATGTGCCCATATTTTCTACAATGATTTTTAGTTGTTGCTATTAAAACTCTTTCGGGACGTCTAGTACAACAATTTTTGCAAGGGAAATAACATTTACCGTCACCATTTTCACCCTCTTTAATTATTTTCCCAGCTCTAATGTTTTCTGACTTTCTTCCCCACATACATATACTGAAAAAAATACATGATTTTTGTTCACCAAAAGATCAGCTTATACCCTTTTTGAAGTGTCGTTATTATAACAAACTTGTCTCAACATCAGTAAAAAGCAGCATATTTATAGATTTTATAATATCACAATTCAAACGATAGTTCACCAAGTCAAAGTTGACTTGGTCAAATACTAGGTGACCATTGGGAGAGGGGAAACATAGTTTCCATAACGTCGCAAGAGAGACTAAAATCCAATGGTGTCACAATAGCAACGTATTCCTACCTTCATCGCAATAGAGACGTGTTTTTTTATTATGTCGCACTTGCGATGTTATCGAGCAATATGGAGAAAAAAAATTAAATTTTCCTCTATGTTTCGACAGTATGGCCAATTTTTCCATAACGTTGCAAATAGAACGGCGAAAATTTTCCAATATGTACTAGTGATTGTTAAAAATGATTCATGAGGTGAGTATTTATACAAAACTTATGTCTCGGGGGTGCCTTATCACAAGAATGGATTATGGACCCACATAAATGTTTAGGTCATCCTTAGCCACCTAGAATAATATAAAATAAATTTGTTTAGGTCAACTAATAAAACATAACCTAGTAATACAATAATAACATGACTTTGCCATAATAAAAAATTACCACAAGTGAATATTACCATCATTTCAACACCACCCCTAAATTTGAGCATAAGTTCATGGAGAAATATGTTAAAATATAAAAGGAGTGGGCATACCTGACTCAATAAGAGATAGTTGTAGTTGTGTTGGCACAGGGACAGACCCAAGGTTCAATGCTTCAACAACACACCAACAAAACCCTAACTACCGTCCCTTTCAATAACACCTATGAAGCAAATGAAGTCTCACCCGAGGTAGAGGCAGGGATGGTTGTTAAGAACCAAACATCAATATAGCATAGAAAAACCTCAGGAAAAGTACTCAACGCCTTGAAAAAGAGATAATTTCAGATAATGAGCCTCTTCAAGGGGGAAACCTCCTTTTACCCCACTTAAATGTTCAAGTACAAGATGA
>ML805243.1:236426-269728 GCA_009831015.1 Picea engelmannii
AAAATGAAAATGTCTCCTTGGTATATATAGGAGACTAGGAGGTATAATTACAACTAATGGCCTAAAGCTGACATAAATAAAATAACATTACTAATATAATATTCCCCAATTAAGGGGTAATGAGACAATATTAGGGCTTAACAGTGGTTGCAAGATCCAGGTGTCTGCAACCTTAACTGGGACACAAATTTGTGATTCTTACTCTTAGCAAGTACTTTAGAAAAGATCGTTCATCAGTATTTAACCCTCAAGGCACTCCACAGATGGCACATAGCACCACAACATTCACTTGGATCTAGGTTAAGTTAGCACTTAGCAACAAAAAAATAGGTTTAGCACTCGACACTTTCATAAATGTCATATCTACACCCATACATCTAAGAAGCACAAAGCAAAGTGCATCTATCTAAGAGTATCATCACAAAGCACATAGCATAATCATATCAAAGCATAACACATGGAAACAAAACAACACATTAGGTCGAAGCACCAACCATAACACACAGAGTTACCGTGGTTCACCCCCATCCTGGGGCTACGTGCACAAAGTCTTCTTATTCTTTATTATCTTTGGTCAATCAGGTTATAGCACAGAGCTCACACTTGTACTCTGCATAGGACAGGAGATCTACACGCACCTCGCCAGATCCTCCTTCCTCAAGTAGATCTAGCATAGAGCCTTCTTACAATCTGTGCACTCAGCACTTACAACACTTGCACTCAGCTCTGCAAGTCTGTCACATAATATACACAAAGCATTTACTATCACCTAGCTTATATTCTTCCTCTCTCTTACATTGCTTAGCTACTTATACTTTACAAAATAGGCCTAAAACATGGGTAAACCCATGGGACGACATCCCTTTCCCATTACACTAACCCAAAAACCTAAAAAGGGTCCTAAAAGTGGGTCAAGATCCTATGATCTTTGCTTCTCCTGGTGCTCCATTTTTGATAGACTGTCAAAGTCCAAAAATGGCAAAATATGACCAAGTGTTCCTCAAAACTTGGTCAAGGGCCAACAAGCCCCCAACACTCACCTGTGACTCATCCTGAGTCACTCTGGTCTGATAAACTCCACTTCGAATGTCTCAAGCTTGGCCCGAGCTACTTCGACCTACTGCAGTGCGACAACCTCTTTCTCAGTGAACTCTTGGATCACTACATCGTTTATTGGTCCTTCCATGCATTGTTCTGCGGTGATGACAACCTATTCAAGGTCAGCTACCTAGTTCTTAGCTTCAGTGAATAGATGGCATGCTTTCTCTTGGAGGGGTTGAAGTCACTGAGAGACTTCCATCACTTTAATTTGCAGCATGTGTACATGTTTTTGGGCAGTGCATTGTTATGTAAAGCGCTTCATTCTTTCGACTGGGGTCAAGGCCTTCAGCTATGCCTATAGTGTATCTGCATGTTGCTTTTCTTCTTGGAGTTGTGCCTCTAATGTCTGAAATTATGGGTTCTCTATGAGGTTCTCATAAGTCTGGGCAATTCTAGCGCTCAACTACTTACATTCCAAATTCAAGGTTTTTAACCTGTCAACTACGCTACGGGCAGTTTCCTCCCTTAGATCTCTGATTTCCTAGGGAGTCTTGGGCACAGTATGAAGCTCCAGATTTTCGATGCACTATTGAAGTTGTTGGATTACCTCTTCAAGTTGTATTTCCTGCTATGGGACACATTCTTCAATATTCACTTCAATGACCATCACAAAGCGAAGTGCTTTGTGAACTCATTCCTGCACGTCAAGTTTCTCTGCTAGCAATTGGTCCTTGCTCTGTTGTAACTATGCTTTCTCCTCCTCCCACTTCACTTGTAAGGCAAGTTGTTCCTATTTTTCCTTCCTCTTTTGTACTATAAGTGCACTTTGTACTTGTGCCAAAGCCTAGGTGGCTTGCGCTGTGTCTTCTTGAGCTTGTCGAAGGCAAGCTTCGACTTTCTCAGCGATATGGTGTAATTGAGTGGGCTCATCATTTGTTCCTACTGCTCCTATCGTCAAGGGTGTAGTAGAAATGGCTTGTATGGACTGGAGTGTCTACTACACTTCTTGAAGTTCACCCTTGAGTTGGTTGAATATCTCCTCCTGCTTCGCTTCTTGCCTTTCTGTGATCTCTAGTGAGGCATCATTCAGTGTAGCGATCAAGAAGTCGAAGTCGTCCTATGTGAGGGTAGTCTTAAACGTAGTCTGGGTAGCCTTAGTTTTCTTCTAGGATGAGGGCTTTGGTGGGGTGACCTTCTTTTTCTTAGAGGGCTCCTCCTCCTCTCTAGGTGAAGTAACCTCGCCTTTTCTTTGCTCAACCTTTGTGCCACCTAGTTCTTCACCATCACCTCCCTGCATAGGTGAGATTGCAGTAGTCTTCGTGGATGTACTATGGATATCTTGAAATTCATCATCCTTCTTAGTATTTCTCGATCCAGGTGTATCTAGTATAGCTTTAGGGCTTTCCACATCGGATATTTCTATGGGGTCTGCTAGAACAAGGAGGTTTGTCGACCATTCCTTGGTAATCTACTCCAAGTCTTATTCTGTCAAGTTGTAGTACGACTGGAGTTGTTGTTTGTGCTCATCCGTACACACTGTGATATAGGTGAAGTGGCGGTCTGCACTGAATTTGATCAAAGGTATAAACCTATGAAGTGTGTTTGGTGTAATGCGCAATGTAGACTAGATTGCATTCTTAATTGGTTGTAATAAGCATGGAAGACGGCATTGGACTGCCACTGCCTATTCATGTCGCTGGAGTACCACAATGTACATAACTTTGCGACCAGTGGTTCAAAGGGTTCAATCTCCGGAAAAGTGGCACCTTGTGGTAGCTCCCAGATGATGAAAGCGTTGAGTATGAGCAACCAACTAAAGTGGAACTCATACCCTTGGTCTTCTGCTTCTTTGCATTCAAGCTTGAGTTGATTTACAAGGTACTTCACCCAATTCATTTGTAGTCCCTTCGTGCACTTCCCTGCAAGGTCAACTACAAATCCAATCACATGTGTGGGTCTATTCTTGCAGACTAAATTCCTTGCGATCATCTAGAAACCAAGGCACATTGTTGCATTCTTGATGGAGGCTACCTTGTAGCCTCGTGTGCCCTTATTTACATCGCCATATGTGTCTTTTATTCATTGGGCGAGAGCACAATCTGTGGTCTTTCTAGGGTAAAAATCCTGCGGGTCAGGGCCCTGCATGCTTATCCCTATGATCTGATTGATCAGAATCAGATCCACCATGATGCGGCGATCCAACTATAAGCATCCTCTGTGGTAGAAGGACAACAACAATCTGACGCATGCATTCACTTCCTGATGCCTCCCAAAATGCAGAATATTCATTACATTGAGGAGGGTTGATTGTGCGAGGTTATGGGTCCATTGTTGAGGGACAATATTCGGGTTCCTCCCTTTTGTGATAGTTAAGTACTTGTGCGGGGCTAGCATACTGTAAACTTTGTGATCTCCAAGGTTAAAATCACTAAATTTTAGCGTTGTGAGCTTATCCTGGTCAGCACGAAATGTGCGCACCCCTTTCAGGAGGTACGCAGTGACCAAAGCATAGTCGAAGTCTCTAGGTAAAGTGTCTCGATTCACTGTGCCTCTTAGTGGTAGGATATATCTAGGCAAGATACTTGGGATCATCTTCATGATGGCAAAGTTGTTTCCAAGCTTAGATCGTCTTTCTGAAGGCAGTCGGGATGGTCCTGCTCGAGCAGTGGAGGGGGAAGATGGAAATGCTCTCAAGCACGATGCCTGTACACCTGTAGACACTCCTCACTCTGACATGAATCTCTCATTCAATAAGTCAATTAAAAATTCTTCAACTTCTTTCTCAGCAGCGTTGAGCTCGTCCGACATACAAGCTTGGGTCAGCTAGATCGGGTGAGAAAGGAATTCAGGGACTACAATGAATAATATGGGAACAAGGAAATGATATTAGGGTGAATTAATCTCAGTTTTCATGCTCAAATTATTACTTAGAAAAAAGTATTCTCGGTGCATGGCATGATGGACTAAGTAAGGAAACATAGCAATGGTCTACTTGCAACGAGTATGATCCTTCATTAACTCATGTTCGACCCGTTATGGTGTTTTTCAACGGTTGGATGACGAAACTTTATTGCTTTCTTGCCCATTTGGAGTGGAATTCAAATGGATATATCAACCCCAATGGCTATATTTCTTCATCATGGCAAAGTACTCTATGTTCTTGTTCTAATATCTTGGCGAAGCTCCAATTCTGCAATTTTTCTTTTTGTGAAGTATCCTCTAGAACCTCTTGTAACCTTATAGTACTAGCCCTTTTCTTTCTTAACTTTCTAGCCTTCTTCCCAATGAGCTTCATCTCAATAATGATTTTACCATTCTAATGCTTACCTTCTGTGGTCTTAGTTGCTTTGCGCTATTGAAATTTTTTCCTAGGGTTTATGGGTAATACTTCTTTTGTATCGAAAATAGGTAACTCAATCTTCTGTGGATCATATAGTGTTCTCTTAGCCTCATCATCAGGGTTTCTAGTATTAAATATATGTGACCAACTCTTATGTTCTTCAATCAAGTGCGCGACCTTTCTAGTCATAAAGTCTTTTAACTCTTGCTTCTTCTGTTCCAAAAGTTCTTCTTCCTCTTTTCATTTGGCTTGTTCTCTATCAATCCAAGGTTTTCCTATGAGCATGGTAAATGGGGCGATGTCTTCAATAAATTTAATAATGTCAAAGTCTTCCTCTATCAAAGTTCCATTGACAGTCATAGGTATCCGGGCGATCCTTCCACATAGGTTTACTATCTTTCCTCTAAATAAAATTGTTCCTCCTAGGGAAGGGATCAAGGTAGGATTTCCTATAGCTTCCCAAGTTATTTACGACATAATGTTCACTTGTGTTTCTTCATCAAGAATACAGTCAATGTCAAAGTCCCCTATTCTTGCTTTGATATGCTCCTTTTCTTTGAATATTTCTAGTAATCGAACATCTTTATGTTCCTTCAGGGTTTCTTTTATCCGTATTAATATTTTCTCTGATTCTTGTTGGGTTTCTTCCTTTTCTAGATCTACCTTCTTGTCTTCTTGATTTAGATTTAGCCTTTCCAACTTAGCAATCATTCTAGGGCAATCCAATACATCGTGGTCCAAAGCTTTGCAACAGAGACAACTAGGTTTTCTCTTAGGGAATTCTTTAGCAAGATGTCCTGGTCTTCTACAACTGTAACAAAGAGTTAATCCTCTCTTTCTCTTCAATGATCCCCAACTCTTCTTGTACTGCACACTAGGATCATAGTGTCTAGCTTGAAAAAATTTCTTTCTAGGATCCTTCATCCACTTGTTAGTCCATACATTCTTTCGATACATAGATATAACATATCTATTATTATATTTATCATATCTATTCATATCAAACTTCCTTTCATTTATCAATGCCCTAGTTTTTAATCTAGGACAGAATCTATCAAACATACCTAGATCCATGCTCTAAAAACAAAACATTCCACTTATCTTACTTCTACAAAGCACAAAGCTTCTAGAGCTAAGAAATTTTGACTATTCTTACCTTTATTAGAGAACAAAGCTTACAGATCTTACCTATTTTCTGCAGATCTGACTTCTTTCTTTCAAAAATTTCCACTTTTACTTTTCTTAGAGCACAGAGCGTTCAGATCTCGCTTCTTTTCTTTGGATTTGATCTTCCTTTCTTCAGATCTGGCCTTATTCATGGAACAAAGCTTCACAGTTCGAGTAAAAATATGCGCACTAGGGTGACAAATCTACGCATAGAGATTCCTTTTGCACAAACTTTCTTCTTCCTTAGTTCCCAACAATCACAGTTTTATCTCGGTAACAAAACCATTTGTTGGTACAGGGGCAGACCCAGGGTTCAACGCTTCAACAATGCACCAACAAAACCCTAACTATTGGCCCTTTCAACAAAACCTATGAAGCAAATGAAGTCTCACCCGAGGTAGAGGCAGGGGTGGTTGCAAGACTCAGGTGTCTGCAACCTTAGCTTGGACACAGATCTGTGATTCTTACTCTTAGAAAGTACTTTAGCAAAGATTGTTCATCAGTATTTAACCCTTAGGGCACTCCGCAGATGGCATAGAGCACCGCAACATTCACTTGGATCTAGGTTAAGTTAGCACTTGGCAACATCAAAATAGGTTTAGCACTTAGCACTTTCATATATGTCAGATCTACACCCATACATCTAAGAAGCACAAAGCAAAGTGGATCTATCTAAGAGTATCATCACAAAGAACATAGCATAATCATAGCAAAGCATAACATATGGAAATAAAACAACACATTAGGTCGAAGAACCAAGCATACCACACAGAGTTACCGTGGTTCACCCCCACCTTGGGGCTACGTTCACAAAGTCTTCTTCTTCTTTATTAGATTTGGTCAATCAGGTTATAACACAGAGCTCACACTTGTACTCTACATAGGATAGGAGATTTGTGTGCACCTCGCCAGATCCTCCTTCCCCAAGTAGATCTAGCATAGATCCTTCTTAAAATCTGTGCACTTAACACTTACAACACTTGCACTCATCTCTGCAAGTCAGTCACATAATATACGCAAATCCTTTACTAGCACTGAGCTTATCTTCTTCCTCTCTCTTACATTGCTTAGCTACTTATACTTTACAAAATAGGCCTAAAACATGAATAAACCCATGGGCCGACATCCCTTTCCCATTACATTAACCCAAAACCCTAAAAGGGGTCCCAAAAGTAGGCCGAGATCCCATGATCTCTGCTTCATTCGACGCTCCATCTTTGACAGACTGTCGAAGTCCAAAAACGATCAAATATGACCAAGTGTTCCTCAAAACTTGGTCAAGGGCCAACAAGTTGTAATAAGGGAGTGGGTTTATGATGATCCAAATCAATAAAAATGTTGAAGTTTTATGAACACCGAACCATCATTAACATAGAACTACTCAACTCCTTAATAAATTCTATCACTAAACTACTCATCATCTAGGGGAATCCTAATGTATCCATCAATGAAGTATGGTAAGTAGGCACAAATACAAGAGAGACAATACATAAATTTGAGTGGGCATACCCAACTCAACAAAGAGTTAGTTGTAGTTAGAACAAGAGAGAGTGGGCTTGTGATGACCTAACTTAATATAAAATCTGACCCAATAATCTATTGGAATAATGGTGTCATCAAGTTTCTCATTATCTAAGAGACTATGATATTGAAATTTCCATTCAATAAAGAAGTATTGTAATAGACATCTTGTATAGGAATCAACTATGAGACTCTCATCCCTCTAAAGGAAAGTAATAACTAAATTTCTTCTTCTCTAAAAGAATGTTTCCATTCAAATAATTATCTATAAAAATAGTCTATTTGACCTACTCATCCAATGGATGAAAGTCAGAAGACACATCCTACCTATATTTCACATCCATTAGAAGAATAGTGCACCAATCCACCCATCTAAAGTTGTGCTAGAAGGAACATAATGTATGGGAGAAGATATGGAAAAAAACAACTCTAATAAGATATAGTGCGACCAATCCACCCATCTAAAGTTGTGTTGGAAGGAACATCATGTACAGGAGAAGATATGGAAGAAATCAACTCTAATAAGATCAATTGTAGATAAAATGAGAATAGAAAGACTTGGATTTATTTGTAATATAATTAATTTTTCTAATAATTTTATAGAAATCAACTCTAATAAGATCAATTGTAGATAAAATGAAAATAGAAAGACTTGGATTTATTTGTAATATAATTAATTTTTTTAATACTTTTATTTTAAATTTATACTGAGAATGTATTTTTAAATTTGAAAGTTATAATATATTTTTAAATTTGAAGTTAATTGTATTTAAAATGAGAATAGAAAGACTTGGATTTATTTGTAATATAATAAATTTTTCTAATACTTTTATTTTAAATTTAAACTGATAATGTATTTTTAAATTTGAAAGTTATAATATATTTTTAAATTTGAAGTTATAATGTATTTAGATTAAAAGTTAGCTTAATTAGAATGTAGATTTTTTATTCATTTTCCAAAATTGTATATAAAAATTAGATGAATTTAAATTGATAAAAAAATTTATTTATATAACATATAAATTTATTTTAATTTTTTTAAATATATGTTTAAAAGTTATTGAATTTTAACGCGTTTAGTTAAAATTTAATTATTATTATTATTAATATAAAAGGTGAGGAATAAAAAGATATAAGTGTGAAGAAGATGAATGTCTACTTTATTAAAAGGAGGCCAAAATACAAAAAGAAGTGGACCCATCTTCAGTTGTCAAAATTGAGTGGGTCTAATGGTTAAGAACATGTGTTTCCTCTTAAGAGGTCACAGGTTCAAATCCAGAGGGGGGTAGGGTATGTATAACTTCGTAGATTTTACCAGTCAAATCGCTGGGCGGAGGGGGTCCCTTGTCCCACAAACAAGGGGGTCTCATACACCAATTTGGTGTGCTAGCTTAGTCGTGACCTTAAAAATAGATTATTATTATTATTATTATGTAGCTTTTATATGTAGATTTTATGTAAAACAAAAGTGAAAGAAAACTCTTTGTTGATGATAGATATTAATACATGAAGCAATTAAGGTATTGTCATATGGCCCCCAAAGTTTTATATTTTTCTTCTTTCTTAAAAAAAATATTTAACATATTTAGGATCATGAGAACAAGTTAGTAATATATTGAATAACTAATTTATTAGTATTTAAATCTAAATTTCAATAAATATGTTGCATAGATATGTGGATATGGAGGTTATCAATTTGATATATCTTTTCTTTGAAGAAATAAAATGTTTAAGGAGAAGAAATATTCAAGATCATTGGAAAAAGTTAGTAATATTTTGAATAACTAATTTATTATTAATTAAATTAAAATTCCAATAAATATGCTGCAAAGATCTATGTGGGTATGGATCTTTATGGGGATTTGGAGGGTATGTGGGTATGGATCTGTATGGGGATTTGGAGGGTATCAAGTTAGGTAGTTGGGATAAGGAAATGTGTTAAATGCTAGACAATTAAAATGTGTATTTCAAATATTGGCATGGTAGAATATAAGGTCATTTGAACATATCATGTCAATGCAAAATTCTCAGGAAAATTAATGGGGACCTTTATATGTTTAATGTTCCTTGAAAATTTGGTAGATCCTCAGTTGAAGAAAACTTTGAACTCACCTCTCCATATGGGAAGGGGAAAATGATGTTGATCATTGAGGAGGAATATTCTTAAGGATCCAAACATTTGCACATTTTTCATTAAGATATAAGGAGTTAACAACATCCAAATCAATGGTTCCATGATATATTTGAGACCCTAAAATACACTCTCAAATAGAAGGTTTACAAGAAGGGAAGGCCTCAATCTCTCAACAAGATGAGGAAATATGTGAATAAATCAAAGAAAATGTTAGTAAAAACTCCCTTTCTCCATCAAATATATGTACTAAAGAATCTCAACATTCTCTTTTCTCTTTTCAATCAATGTTTGACTTACATCCCTATAGATTTTGTTCCCAAATATCTCCAAAGATTACAAAAGATAAGATTGAGCTCAAAACATGGGATTCGAGTGAATTTTACTTACCTATGAAAGAAGGTTTATATGTTTATACTATAGACATCAAGGTATTCAGTACAACTGAATAACCTAAGAGGGATATGGAAATGAAACTAATACCTTTCAACATAAGGGGCATGAGAGGACCCTCTAAAAAGTGCTCGTATAGGAGAATGATCTCTAAACTTTGTCCATATACTTTTATGATCCATGAAACAATGATGAGAGCATAGGGGTGCCTAGAATTTTTGAAATAACTTCCCAATTGGAGTTTTAGCACACTTTAAATTTAGAAAACCACTTGAGAGGCCTCTGTAGCAACTCCTATTTTACTCTTCAGAAGGAATTTTGATCTTGATAACTTAGTGATTGTAGTAAAAAAAAATTTTAATGTGCTTGAATCAAAATGTTGTTCTCATTAATATATATAGCTCCATCTTTAACAAAAAAAAAGATTATTTGCACTCCCTTTGTTTAAAAATAATTTTTTGCAAAGGGTTCTATTATCATTAGAGGAGACACCAATTACATAGTGTCTTTAAGATATGTATGGGATCTTACCACTAGAAAAATTTAATATGCAGAATACTTTCAATTCCATAATGAAATCCATGCACTCGTTGATGTGCAACCTTTGGTACTTGAGCCAACATGGTAAAATCATAGAACGGTTGTTGAGGTTGTTTCAAAGATATTGATACAAGGTCACTTATCAATGATATTAAATGTTAATCACTACAGATAGATTTCTCTCTTTCATTTTAATTAATCATTTACCTATTATAATAAATATTGGGAACTCACATGGTAAGCCTCCAACTCCTTTCAAATAAAATATAGATTGGATCAATTATAAATAATTCAAAGACAATTGGAGACATTATTATTATGCAAGTCCTTACGGTGCTATGAAACAATTTTTTGACCATGTAAATAAGATTAAAATATTAGTTAGACTATGGGAAAAAGTAGTTTTTGTAACATCCCACTCTTGCGCGCACTGAACAAACTTATTATTTGAGGACACTTGCTCACAAGTGATCTGGATAATTACACTTTTGGGCATTTGATTATGATTATGAGGCATTTTGAATTGATGAAATGTTATTATGTTGCGTTGACATAAACAGGTGTTATTGACTCGATTTTCCTGAGTGTGTAGGATTTTGGACCTCGAGGATGCAGAGGCATCGATGGAACCCCTTGGACTCCAGATTGAGTCAGGGAGTGAACCATTGAGGTTTGATTGTTTTATATGTGATATTAGTGCATCTGATTAGATTATATGATATGGATATATTTCTGACATGATTCATTGATGATGCAGGATGACGATAGCTTGTCGACCAGACTGACATGTGGAGTAAAGGGGTCACGCACGACTACCAGAGATGTTGAGGGAGAGGTGTCGATAGCATCCCTGCCACAACCTACTAGCACTCTTTTCGTGGCTCAAACTGTAGGTTAACAATTACCTAGTTCGAGGAGACCCACGATGCCATGAGGGACGACTGTGATAGTCGCTCACCATGATTCTAAGGGGAGCGCAATAAGGTAGGGGCCTTATTCCTTAGAGGCTCTTAGTCTCCCACAAGATCACCTCGAAAAGTATTGACTCCAAGGGTTTTTTATGTCTACCAAGTCAATCAAGAGGCAAGTGGCACCCTTGGAGCATGTGGTGCATCCTGAAGGGTATGTCCCGCAAGAAAAATGGAAAGAGGGGAGTGACACCCTTGGTGCAAGTAGTGTGCCCTGAAGGGCACATCGGGTAAGAGAAACAGAAAGAGGTGAGTGGCACCCTTGGAGCACCTAGTGCATCTTGAAGGGCATGTCGCATCATTATTTAGTAAATTGGATAAACCTAGATGGCTTTAGGATGAATAACGTGTTAATGAAGATTTAAAAATTTTCCCCCAATAAAATAACGCACATCCTAGGAAAATAAAGTCTAGGTCTGAATTATATTTGTGATTTATATATATATATATAATAATGATAATCTTCATTAATATTGTGACAAGAAGGGGGTAAGCAATTAAATTGATTTATAAAAATCTTTTGGGATAAAATTTAAAAAAAGGGGGAAATAATTGTTTTACTATATTATGCTAATTAAAAATTTATTCATTAAAAAGAAAAAGGGAAAAAGGGTAAGTTTTTGCACATGCCTTTTTGAGTTTAAATAAAAAGGGGAAAGAGGGAAATCTAAAATAATTAGGAAACTAGGAAAAAAGAGGGAAACATAAAAAGAAAGGGGAAACACAAGGGAAAAGAAGATAGTATAACTTAGTAAGGTATCTACCATTTAAAAACTTTCTAATTTAAACTCAACTAGTAAATTAATAAGGGGGAATGTCATTAAAACTTGTAAGGGGATATGGGGGCACCTAGGAGTGATTCTAGGAGTGTCTTTACGTGAGTGAGGGAAATAAGGGTAATTAATTAATTAATGAATTTAATTTATGGAGGAATGAAGGGGATGGGTGACACTTGTACGGGGAGTATTTTTATGGACTAAATTATTAAACTTTAAATTAAATGGGATTTTGGGAAAGTAAGGGACTTCAAAACTCTATATAATGGAGGGAGGAGAAGGATGATGGATCTCTTTTGTTTGCGTAACGTTACGCTGCAAAAATTTATACTTGACTGACTTAGCTTGTGGGAGTTGGGATACCCAGCTCGGTGAGGAGTGGTAGCTCGGCCTTGCGAGGCGAACTGGGAGCTAGTTGATTCTCTGGTTAGTGTGTGTGTCCCCTTTGCGGCTCGGGGGGTTAAGGGGGAAGAAGAGTACCCCTGGTGTTGGCTGGGAGGTAACGGTGAAGTTTCATCGGTTGGAAAGAGAGAGTTGCACGAAGCGCACGGGACATCAACTCAGAGTGGGTGATTGGGCAATGATACACTTCCTTTATTTCTGCATGGTACATTGTTGGTATGATTATGATTTTAGTTCTGCATGTTTAATTGGGTAAGGAAAGTGATTGTCTTAGCATTCTAGTTGATGACTGAAATTTTTCCCATAGCCTTTAGCTCGATGTTGTTTTTCGATGGCCTTTGATCCCTGCATGTCTTGATCGTCCTGTGGTTTATTGATTGTGATGATTGTGGCTTATTTTTTACTTTGTCCCTAGATCATCAGTCCGCTCATCAGTCCACTCTTGAACAGTCGGCCAGGATCTTGATATATGATCATCGCTTCAGCGTTAATAGACCTATGGATCTCAACACCCTGCTTTTATGTGTATGGATGATGAGCGAAGGATGTTCCTGTCAGCCATCTGCCTCTATTGTTTGTTCTTGTCTGATCATTGTCTTGCGCCTTCTAGCAAAAGTACCTCTACGTATGGATTTCTTTGCATCCTTGTTGGTTTATCTTTGCACTTGTTTTGTTCTCTGCACCTTAAGGGATTAACCTTGTATTTTCTCTAAGCTTTGGCTGATAGAATCTCTGTGATCATTTCAATGACTTTTCCCAATGGATTCTTGTGTTTCTCTTACTTTTTTTAGTGTTTTATTTTTTTATGCATCTGCATTATTACACTAATCCCAACACTTATTTGGTTTATGGACTACGATTAGATTTTATTGACTGTTATCTGGAGAACTATTCTAATATCCACAATGATTGACTATCCAAAAGGAATTTATTTCTCAGAAGAACTTTACCTTTTAGAAATGATATATATGTACAGTCGGCACATCATTGAGCTGTAGATGCCTTAAATTTTTATTTTTCTATGATATTGAATCGAACTAGAACATCTTGTTTTATTGATTGGTCTGTCTTCTCATTACCTCTTACCAATAATTGTTTTTATTCCTTTATTTCCTGGGATGTTTTGTACAATGATTTTTCTTATATATTAATGACATCAATGTAAATCCCCTTATGGTGCGTTTTTTTTACAGATATTTTGCTTATATATTAATGACAACATTGTAAATCCCCTACTGGTGCGTTTTGTATAAAGATCTTGCTTATATATTAATGACAGCAATGTAAATCCCCTACTGGTGCATTTTGTACAATGATCTTTCTTATATATTAATGACAGCAATGTAAATCCCCTTTTGGTGCATTTTGTACAACGACTTTTCTTATATATTAATGACGTCGAATGTGATTCCCTTCTGGTGTGTTTGGTACAATGATTTACTTATATATTAATGACATAAGGTATATAATCCATCTGGTCTGTTTGTACAACAAATCCATTGAAGGATTTATAACTCAACGAATTCTTAATTTGCAAACTGTACCCAAATAATTGTTTTTATTCCTTTATTTCCTGGGATGTTTTGTACACCGATTTTTCTTATATATTAATGACAACAATGTAAATCCCCTTCTGATGTGTTTTGTTTACAACGATTTTTCTTACATATTAACGACAACAATGTAAATCCCCTTATGGTGCGTTTTTTTTACAGAGATTTTGCTTATATATTAATGACAACAATGTAAATCCCCTACTGGTGCATTTTGTATAGATATCTTGCTTATATATTAATGACAGCAATGTAAATCCCCTACTGGTGCATTTTGTACAACGATATTGCTTATATATTAATGACAGCAATGTAAATCCCCTTCTGGTGCGTTTTGTACAACGACTTTGCTTATATATTAATGATGTCAAATGTGATTCCCTTCTGGTGTGTTTGGTACAACGATTTACTTATATATTAATGACATAAGGTATATAATCAATTTGGTCTATTTGTACAGCGAATCCATTGAAGGATTTATAACTCAACGAATTCTTAATTTGCGAACCGTGACACCTCTGCGTGTTGTAACCACGATTTTGTTGTGATACCTTCACCTCTGCGATTTGTATCCATGTAATGGATGTAATACCTTACCTCTTCATGATGTAATGACAATTTTGTTGTGAAAAATTCACCACTGCAATTTGTATTCATGTAATGGATGTAACACCCTACCTTTGTGATTGCAACCTTGAATTCACCTGTGCATCGACCATGTAGAACAACGATCCTATATTCCATTATGTGGTGAATAATGTACCACATCTTCTTTAATTGGAAATGTGATTACAACTTCTGACAGTTACGATTTTGTAGATGGCAATGCAGTTATATTTACTTTCTCTTTTGACAGCTCATCTTTAAATTGATTGAAATGCAGTCTAATTCGGGTCGTGTTTTACCTATATGGCCCGGTGACTTTTCCTCTACATGCCTTTCGTGTTTTTTTTATTTGACAGCCCATGAATAATGTACTCAGTAGTCTGCAACATAGGTAAATTATAATTACTTCTTACAACAAATTGTTATCATTTTGACGACCTCTTCATTGAATAGATAGCCTTGAATTGTTTAGATCGCCTTTAATTAACTCAGACCAGACTTGTCCTTTAGTTTTAACCTTGATTAAACTGACTTGTCAATTAGATGGTAATTATGGACAAATGGTAATTAGACTTGCTAAATTGGTTGTATTTAATGTCAATTTGATTGTAAATTAATGACTAATTTATAACTTAGACATGTGAGTTAGATTATACTTTATTTTAATTAGATCATAAGTATTGATCTGTTAGACTTGAAAATGGGTTGGGTTGTTTAACAAGTCGAGTTTAAGCTCACACCTTTCTTGATTGTAGTCATCTTGCGCCTGGGTGACACATTGCTTGGGGTATGTGTGTAGCCTTCTTGTCTGTTTCTGGCTCCTAGGGCGTCGGCGTTATCTAGAGTCCTTAGTCAAGATAGGATGTGTGGCACCAAGGTTATTGACGCATATATCACCTGGGGAAAGCATGATTTATAATGAGGGGATCATGGTGCACCCTATTGTATAGCGGCGATTGATAACTTGGCCGGATTTGGTGGCTTCAGTGTGAGTGTTGTTAAGTGTTGTAAGTTGGATTTTGGCACATGGGTTGAATGCCTACATGCATTGGGTTCGCGCACCTTGAGGTTCTAGTCTTGTTCGTCAAGGTCATAGTCTCTGGATGGGGATGTTGTCCCTTAGGTTGTAGGCGTGGTCATGTTTGCATCGGGCAGGTAATCTTTTGATTCCCTTTTTGTTTTACGCATGTTTTTCCATGTTTCTCTTGCACCAATGCATGGAGTATTAGTTTCCCATTGCCTAGACTGCGTTCTTGCATTCGTCATCAACGGTGTGGTTAACTATTGTTGTCATCTCCTTCTTTCCTAAAAATAAAAAATAAAACGCACTTATGCTTCGCTTGTAGTCATAACGAAGCGGTCGTTACATGTGGTATCAGAGGGGGGTTCAACCTGTGACTTGGGATCACTATGCCTTTCGTTGTTATGATTTAATTATAATGTTGCTAATTGAGTTGTCTTGTATCTGTGTAGGTAATCATGGTTAGAGGATGTCGTAGAGGTAGACGATGGGGTGCTAGGGGAGGAGGTGCGACGCCTCCAGAAGAATCCACACCTAAGGGGTCCAACCCCAAGGGAGAAGAACAGGTTTTTGACCAGGAGAAGATAGTGGTGGGTGACGTGATTGGGTTGATGAGGTATTTTCAATGGATGTCTGAGGCACTGATTAGTTGTTTGGACAGATATTAGGCCACGACACTGACACCCCTTGACGGTCCACTGCACGCTCCATTTGGTACAGGTAGCATTCACCGTGAACTCGAAAATGTCAAATTTCCCAAGTTCTTTGGTGCCTCGGATGGTGCATCCACCAAGGCATGGTTGGAGAATATGTTGATGTGCTTTTCACTTCGCGACTATACCTCCAACATGAAGGTCCACATGGCGGTCCTTCAACTGAAGGGGAGTGCTCTTCTATGGTCGAAGAGGCTCTTACCACAACTGAACATGGTCGTTGAAGACATGTCATGGGAACTGTTCGAGGAATGGTTCTGAGAAAGGTACCTATCAGAGGAATTCATTGAACATCATCTCAACGAGTTCAATGCCTTGCGACAGGGCAGTCGTATAGTGCCTGAGTATGAGCCCTATTTTATGGAGCTGCTTCGGTATGCTCCACATCATAATTCTAAGAAACTTAAGGTAAACAGGTTCGTGTTCAGCCTTAATGGTAGCATACATGAAAAGGTTAGGATTTTGATGCCTCAGACCTTGCATGATGTCGTCCAACGGGCCCTCATAGCATAGGAGGAGCTTATCAGCAAGGATCAGAGCAGGACTCCAGCAAGACCAATAGGGCAAGTGTCATCTGGTGTGCAGTAGCATTAGACACCAGCCATACATATGCCATGATATTGTGGCTTCCAGAAAGGATCCACTTTCACTACACCTTGGTGACCGAAGTCTCAGCAACGGAAACCTTATCGGGTACCACAGCATCAGCAGTAGCATTGACCACAACAACAACAGATTAGGCCTATTCAGCATAACAGACTAGGATTCCAGGCCGGTGGGTCGTCATCTTCTACTTCGGGTACCAAGAGTACTGGACCGAAGAAGGGGTGTTGGACATGTGAGGAGCCACACTTCCAACGTGACTACCTTCTGGAGAGGACTAGAGTGTCTGGATCAGCCAGACCCACCACCGTGGGAGATTTGGGCAAGGCCCATCGGATTCATGTAGCGATGAATAACTGTTAGGTAGAGCACCAGTCGACTGTGCTCAAGACGTCAGGTACCATTGCTGACCAGACTCTAAGTATTTTGATAGATCTTGGTGCTACCGAGAGTTTCATTTCTGGTGCAACGCTAAAAAGGATTAAGGTAAAGGCAATCGAATAGGATGAGTTTAGCTTCGTAGAGATGGATTTTGGAGCCAAACAGAAGGTTGGAGGAAAGTTCACGGGATGCACCCTCAACCTGGGATATTTTTTCACCAGGGCCAACTTGTACGTCACAATCTTAGGATGTTATGATGTCATTATTGGTATGGACTGGTTGGAATTGCATGAGGTGATACTCAACTGTAAGAAAAAATGGTTGAGCTTGGTTGATCATGAGGGATAGAGACGTGTGATTGTAGGTCAGAACCAGGAATTTTCCCTGAGATTCATCTCTTCCTTGCAGCTACAGAAGAGCATGCGCAAGGGATGTAAGATTTATGTGATCCTTGCGTTAAATGAGAAGGGAGTCGTGGAAGGTATAGAACACCTTTTTATGCTGAGAGAGTTTGCAGACATCTTTTTGGAGGAGTTACCTGGGATGTCGCCAGAGAGGGAATTGGATTTTACTATAGACCTAAAACTGGGGACTGAACCGATAGATATAATGCCTTATCAGATGTGAACCCTGGAGTTACAGGAGTTGAGAATGCAACTGAAAGAATTTTTGGACCTAGGACTGATACGTCCAAGTGTGTCACCATGGGGTGCGCCTGTTACTTTCATACGAAAGAAGGATGGGTTGTGGAGGCTCTGCATTGATTATCATCAATGGAACAAGGCAACGATCAAGAATCAGTATCCATTGCCAAGGATAGATTATATATTTGATCAGATGAAGGGTGTGACGATGTTCTCAAATATCAATTTGCGATCAGGGTATCACCAGTTACGGATCAAGGAGGATGATGTCCCTAAGACCACTTTAAGATGAGGTTTGGACATTACTAGTTTACCGTTTTACCGTTTGGACTGACAAATGCCCCAGGGGTATTTATGATTTTGATGAATGGGATTTTCCACGAGTAGTTGGACAAGTTCATCCAAGTATTCATTGACGATATTTTGATTTACTCTCGGATGACAGAGGATCATGATGACCACTTGCGCTTGGTACTACAGTGTATGTGAGAGAACAAATTGTATGGGAAGTTGTCCAAATTCTCATTTTATCAATCGAGGATTCACTACTTAGGGCATGTCATCTCCAACGAAGGTATCATCGTGGATCCAACAAAGGTCGAGGCTATTATGGAATTCCCTACACCAACGAATGTCTTGGAAGTGTGTAGATTCATGGGTTTAGCAAGATACTATCGACGGTAGTCGATGGATTTTCGAAGAAAGAAAATCCGATCACGGAGTTGCAGAAGAAGAAGAACAATTTTGTTTGGACTGAGAAATGCACAGAAGAATTTCATAGGCTCAAGGAGTTTTTGAAAACAACACTGATACTAAAGGTCCCTGACATGGATGTGGATTTCTTGGTATGCATTGATGCATCCAAGGAAGGCTTAGGCAGAGTCTTGATGCAAGGCGATTGAGTGATCGCTTACATCTCAAGGAAACTGAGAAGGCATGAGGAAAACTATGTGATGCATGATTTGGAGTTGTTAGTTATTGTCTATTCTTTGAAGGTTTGGAGACACCACCTTGTTGGACAAAAATTTGAACTAAAGATGGACCACTGTGGACTACAACACATATTTACACAAGGTGACTGGAATGCGCGACAAAGGCATTGGTCAGAATTGCTTAGCGAGTACGACTTCAATATTACTTACATAAAAGGAACAATGAACCAAGTGGCAGATGCATTGAGTCAGAGACCACACATCTTTTTGGTGATGCCTCTTCAAATGAATCTATGTGAAAATATTCTAACTATACAACATGACGATGACTGGTACAAAGAGGTCGAGGGTTTTATCGGACAAAACACAATCATGGTACCAAGATTTGAAGTATTTACGTTTGACCATGATGGATTATTGAGGTTTAAATATCAAATTTACATACCACTGAATGACGAGTTTAGGAGATTGATCCTAAGAGAGGCTCATAGAGAAATCTACATGGCTCACTCGGGAGTCACGAAGATGAGGGTAGACCTTAAACCCTTATTCTTCTAAAAGGAAATGAAGGAAGACATAGTCAACTACATGGCTAGATGTCTAGAATGTCAGCAGGTAGAGGTTGAACATAGACACCTAGCAGGATTAATATAGCCACACACTATTTCGGAATCGAAATGGGAGGTTATTTAGATGGATTTTATTTTTTGATTTCCACTGACGACAAGGAGACACGACCCGATTTTCGTATTAGTAGATACTCTGATGAAGAGCGCTCACTTTATTCCTGTGTGTATGACGTATCAAGCACCTAACATAGCTATATTTTTCATCAATGATATTGTGAGGCTACATGGCGTGTCTAAGAGGATTATATCTTATGAAGGATCTGTGTTTACTGGATGATTTTGGATGAGTTTCAAAGAGGCCTTGGGAACCCAACTTAACTTCAGTACTGTGTATCACTTGGAGACTGACGGGCAGACCAAATGAATGAACCAGACCTTGGAGGACATGTTGCACATGTATGTGATGGACCAACAAAAGCGTTGGGAAGAATTCTTGCCACTGGTGGAATTCGCTTATAAAAATGGTTACCAAAGCACCATTAAGATCGTGCCTTTTGAGTTTCTTTATGGGCGACCATGTCAGATGCCTTTGAGTTGGGATCGGCTTGAGGATAGGGTCCTGGTGGGACCAGAAGCAATCCAAGAAATGGAAGAGAAAATGAAAACAATATGACAAAGGATTAAAGAAGTGTAGGATCGGCAAAAGAGTTATGTCGATGCGCACCGTGTCGACCATAGTTACAAGATTGGCGATCAAGTCTTCTTGCAGGTAAAACCACATAAGAGTTCTATCAAGTTTGGAAATGGAGATAAAATCTCTCCTAGGTTCATGGGACCTTTCGATATTGTGGAGAGAAAGGGGCCTGTGGCCTATCGATTAGCCTTACCTGATTCTTTGAGGTGTATGCATGATTTTTTTCACGTTTCTATTTTGAGACATTATATTAGTGATCCTACACATGCTATTGAAATGAGTTCCTTGCAGGTTTCAGACGAGGGGGCGCTCACAACTGAGTCGATCCACATCTTGGATCATTGCATTTGACATCTACGACGTTGAACAATGGATCAAGTCAAGGTCGAGTGGGACAACTATAGTTCGCACTCGATGACCTGGGAGGATGCATATGATATGCGCCAACATTTTCCATTTTTGTTTGATAGATGGACTTATGATACCGTGATACACTTATATACTGTCAAACTTCGGGATGAAATTTATACCAAGAGGGTGTGTATGTAACATCCTTCTCTTGCACACACTGAACAAGCTTATTCTTTGAGGACACTTGCTTGCAAGTGATCCAGATTATTATACTTTTGGGAATTTGATTATGATTATGAGGTGTTGTGAATTGATGAAATTTTATTATGCTCTGTTGACATAGACAGGTGCTACTGACTCGACTTTCTTGAGTGTGCAGGATTTTGGACCTCAAGGATGCAGAGGCATCGATGGAACCCCTTGGACTCTGGATCAAGTCGAGGAGTGAACCATTGGGGTTTGATTGTTTTATATGTGATGTTAGTGCATATGATTAGATGATATGATATGGATATATTTATGACATGATTCGTTGATGATGCAGGTTGATGATAGCTTGCCGACCAGACTCACATGTGGAGTAAAGGGGTCTCGCATGACTACCATAGATGTTGAGGGAGAGGTGTGGACAACATCCTTGCCACAGCCTACTAGCACTCCCGTCATGGCTTGAACTGTAGGTTAACGATTACCTAGTTCGAGGATACCCATGATGTCATGAGGGCCAACTATGATAGTTTCTCATGATTATTCTAAGGGGCACGCAATAAGGCAGGGGAATTATTCCTTAGAGGCCCTTAGTCTCCCACAAGATCACCTGGCGAAGTATTAACTCCAGGGTTTTTTTATGTCTACTAAGTCAGTCAAGAGGTGAGTGGCACCCTTGGAGCACGTGGTGCATCATGAAGGTTACATCGTGCAAGAAAAATGGAAAGAGACGAGTGGCACCCTTGGAGCACGTAGTGCGTCTTGAAGGGCATGTCGCGCAAGAGAAACATAAAGAGGAGAGTGGCACCCTTGGAGCACCTAGTGCGTCCTGAAGGGCGCATCGCATCGTTATTTAATAAATTGGATAAACCTAAATGGCTTTAGGACGAATAACATGTTAAGGAAGATTTAAAACTTTTCCCCTAATAAAATGATGCCCAACCTAGGAAAATAAATTCTAGGCCTAAATTATACTTGTGATAAAAAAATTATATATATATAATAATGATAATCTTCATTAATATTGTCACAAGAAAGGGGTAAGAAATTAAATTGATTTATAAAAATCTTTTGAGATAAAATTTAAAAAAAGGGGAAATAATTGTTTTACTATATTATGCTAATTAAAAAATTATTCATTAAAAAGAAAAAGGGAAAAAAGGAAAGTTTCTTCACATGCCTTTTTGAATTTAAATAAAAAGGGGAAAGAGGGAAATCTAAAATAATTAGGAAACTAGGAAAAAAGAGGGAAACATAAAAAGAAAGGGGAAACACAAGGAAAAATAGATATCCTAACTTAGTAAGGTATCTACCATT
This sequence comes from Picea engelmannii, assembly GCA_009831015.1. Lineage (NCBI taxonomy): Eukaryota > Viridiplantae > Streptophyta > Pinopsida > Pinales > Pinaceae > Picea > Picea engelmannii. Next base: position 258,297 of record ML805243.1, read on the forward strand.
TAAGAACTTTCTAATTTAAACTCAAATAGTAAATTAATAAGGGGGAAAGTCATTAAAACTTGTAAGGGGATATGGGGACACCTAGGAGAAATTCTAGGAGTGCCTTTAGGTGAGTGAGGGAAATAAGGGTAATTAATTAATTAATTAATTTAATTTAAGGAGGAATGAAGGGGATGGGTGACACTTGTACGGGGAGGATTTTTATGGATTAAATTATTAAACTTTAAATTAAATGGGATTTGGGGAAAGTAAGGGACTTCAAAACTCTATATAATGGAGGGAGGAGAAGGATGATGGATCTCTTCGATTTTCATACCGTTACACTGTAGAAATATATACTTGACTGACTTAGCTTGTGGGAGTTGGGATACCCAACTCAGTGAGGAGTGGTAGCTCAGCCTTGCGAGGCGAGCTGGGAGCTAGTTGATTCTCTGGTTAGTGTTTGTGGCCCCTTTGCAGCTTAGGGGGCTAAGGGGGAATAAGAGTACCCCTAGCATTGGTTGGGAGGTACCGGTGAAGTCTCATCGGTCGACAAGCGGGAGTTGCACGAAGCGGGTAGGACATCAACTCAAACCAGGTGATTGGGAAATGGTATGCTTCCTTTATTTTTTCATGTTAGATTGTTAGTATGATTATGATTTTATCTCTACATGTTTAATTGGGTAAGGAAAGTGATTTTCTTAGCATTCTAGTTGATGACTGAAATTTTTCCCATAGCCTTTAGCTCGATGTTGATTTCCCATGGCCTTCGATCCCTGCATGTCCTAATCGTCCTATGGTTTATTGATTGTGATGATTGCAACTTATTTTTTCCTTCATCCCTAGCTCATCAGTCCATGCCTGAGCAGTTGGCCAGGAGCATGATCTATGGTCGTCGCTTCAGCGTTAATAGACCTATGGATCTCAACACCCTACTTTTTTGTGCATGGATGATGAGCGAATGATGTTCCTACCATCTGTCTACCTCTGTTGTTTGTCCTTATTTGATTATTGTCTTACACCTTATAGAAAAAGTACCTCTGCGTATGGATTTCTTTGCATCCTTGTTGGTTTATCTCTACGCTTGTTTTGTTCTTTGCATCTTAAGGGCTTAACCTTGGATTTTTTTTGTGCTTGGGCTGATAGAATATATATGATCATTTCAATGACTTTTCCCAATGGATCCTTGCGTTTCTCTTACTGTTGTCTATGTTTTTTTTTTATGTGTATGCATTATTACACTAATCCCAACACTTGTTTGTTTTATGAACTGCAATTACATTTTACTGACTATTATCCGAAGAGCTATTATAATATCCACAACGATTGACTATCTTAAAGGAATTTATTTCTCAGAAGAACTTTACCTTTTAGAAATGATATATATGTATAGTCGATGCATCATTGAGTTGTAGATGCCTTACATTTTTATTTTTCTATGATATTGAATCGAACCAGAACATCTTCTTTTATTGATTAGTATGTCTTCTCATTACCTCTTACCAATAATCATTTTTATTCCTTTATTTCCTGGGATGTTTTGTATAACAATTTTTCTTATATATTAATGACAACAATGTAAATCCCCTTCTGGTGCATTTTGTTTACAGCGATTTTGCTTATATATTAATGACAACAATGTAAATCCATCTATTGTGTTTGTATAGCAAATCCAGTGAAGGATTTATAACTCAGGGAATTCTTAATTTGTGAACTATACCCACCTTTGTTGTGACACCTCTGCGTGTTGTAACCACGATTTTGCTGTGATAACTTCACCTATGCAATTTGTATCCATGTAATGGATTTAATACCTTACCTCTGCATGATGTAACCATGATTTTGCTGTGATAAATTCACCACTGTGATTTGTATCCATGTAATGGTTGTAACACCCTACCTCTGCAATTGCAACCTTGAATTCACCTGTGCATTGACCGTGTAGAACAACGATCCTATATTCCAGTCTGTGGTGAGTAATGTACCACGTCTTCTTTAATTGGTAATGTGATTAAATCTTCTAACAATTATGATTTTATATATGGCAATGCAGTTATATTTACTTTCTCTTTTGAAAACCCTTATTTAAATTGATTGAAACACAGTATAATTCGGGTCGTGTTTTACCTAGATGGCCCGGTGACTGTTCCTCTACATGCCTTCTGTGTTTTTTTTATTTGACAACCCATGAATAATGTACTCAGTAGTCTGCAACATAGGTAAATTATAATTACTTCTTACAAAAAATGGTTAGCATTTTGACGACCTTTTCATTGAATAGACAACCTTGAATTGTTTAGATCACCTTTAATTAACTCAGATGAGACTTGTCCTTTAGTTTTAACCTTGATTAAAATGACTTTTCAATTAGATGGTAATTGTAGTTTATGGTTTTAGTATTGATTAAACTAGTTTTGTCAATTATATGGTAATGATGGACAAATGGTAATTAGACTTGCTAAATTGGTTGTATTTAATGTCAATTTGATTGTAAATTAATGACAAATTTATAATTTAGACATGCGAGTTAGATTATACTTAATGTTAATTAGATCGTAAGTATTGACCTGTTAGACCTGAAAAGGGTTTGGGTTGTTGACGAGGTCTTGTTTAAGCTCACGCCTTTCTTGATTGTAGTCATCTTGCACCTAGGCAACCTGTTGCTTGGGGTATGTGTGTAGCCTTCTTGTCATTTTTCAGCTCCTAGCACGTCAGGGTTATCTAGAGTCCTTAGTCTAGATAGGATGTGTGGCACCAAGGTTATTGATGCATCTATCACCTGGGGACGACATGATTCCTGATGAGGGGATCATGGCATGCCCTATTGGATAGTGACGATTGATAACTTGGCCGGAGTTGGTGCCTTCAGTGTGAGTGTTGTTAAGCATTGTAAGTTGACTTTTGGTGCATGGGTTGAATTCCTCCATGCATTGGGTTAGCGCGCCTTGAGGTTCTAGTCTTGTTCGTCAAGGCCATGGTGTTTGGATGGGGATCTGTTCCCTTAGGTTGTAGGCATGGTCATGGTTGTGTCGAGTGGGTAATCTTTTGATTTCCTTGTTTCTCTATGCACGTTTCACCCAGTTGCTCTTGTGCCAGTGCGTGGAGTCTTAGTTGTATGTTTCCTAGACTGAGTGCTTGCGTTCGTCGTCAGCGGTGTGGTTAACTGTTGTTGTCATCACCTTCCTGCCTAAAAAAAAAAAAATTCACTTTTGCTTCACTTGTAGTCGTAACGAAGGTGTTGTTACAATTTTCAAAAATTATGAACGAGACCATTTATTAACGAAGACCAAAATTGAATCCCTTCTCAAATATATAATTACCTCACCATGCCACTCTCAAAATATGAAGGAAATGGATTCATTAGGAGGTAAAATGGAGAAGAAAACAATGCGGGATGGCTAATTGAAGGCACTAACTCTAATATGTGATTTTTCTGTTTACAAGAAATCCAATGGAAATTTCAAAACACTATATGTAATCTCAAATATATTTATAGTGAGGAGAGAAGATCTTTCCCTAATATCTTAAAAGAAGTAGTCGGGTTCTATTGCCTTCTCTAAAAGGTCTTGTGATGGAAACCATTAGTGGTATTATAACCTTACCCCCACATATTTTGGCACATCATTTATGAAGAGGATAACTAAGAGGTTTTGGAACTTGTAATTGAGGAGGATATTCTTCTTGACAAATCACTTGGACCTAATGCTTTGACTATTGAATTCTACAAAAGTTTATTTGATCTCCTTGGTGGAGATCTTTTAAGCATAGTGTAGGAATATATAATATTTGGTAAGATATTGAAATCTCTAAAGTCCACCTTAATTTTTCATGTATGAAAAGGTAAATAATCCCTCTTCCTTTGAGGATTTACACCATATTTCACTCTACGATGTCATCTACAAAATCATATAAAAAACTATTTTTTTTTTATTAAACCACTTCTTTATAAATTCATCTTTGAAGAACAAATATGATTTCGCAGTGGTAGATGAAATCAAAATGTTGTTGGAACCATCGAGCAAGCCTTGCATGCCATCAAATCCTAGAAAAATCATGCCTTCATTCTCAAAATCAAAAGTTCAAAAGATTTTAATGAAGTAAATTTTCTTATCTTATACTTATAATTATGAATTTGGGTTTCAATCTTCACCTTGTATCCTAGATTGAGGAATATTATTCTCTAGTAGATTTTGTTTTTTTATAATGGATCTACTTCTTCTTTATTTAATCCTTCTTGGGTCTCAAACAAATATATATTCTCTACCTATTGTTATATTTCTTATTAGTTGATGCTAGTCTCATTGGACTCATTTCTGATAAAAAATTAGTTGTAAATATGAAACTAGCAACAACCACTTTTATGTAAAAAGTGGTTGATATACGCGAATCGGCGCCATTTTTCACATTTTTCAATTAATGGTGTTGATAGGCATATATCAACCACTTTTTACATAAAAGTGGTTGTTGCTATTTGATGGTTGGCATGCCTCAAATATCCATTAATAAATTAGTACATTTTAATTGTAATAAATAATTAATAATTAATAATTAATTATCTTTAATTTTTTTAACTAATTATTAATAATTTAGTAATTTATAATAATTAATTACTTAATTGTTAATAATTAATTAATTATAAATAATTAATTGATTGAATATTATTAATTAATAATAAATTATTTTTTAATTATTAATTGATATTAATAATAAATCAAATATTAATTAATAATTGATTATAAATTATAAATTAAGTAATGAGAAATAAAACACTACATAACAAAATAATAATAAAAAAGTAATCATGTGATAATAATGAAATAAAACTAAACTAAAGACATAAAAAAAAGTAATAATGTAACATATTAATTAATTAATTAAGTATTTTTTTAATATATTAGTAAAGTATAAATAGATGGTTAAATATATTAATCAAGTACTAATACATTAATAATATATAAATACATTGATATAATATTACATAAATGTAAGAAAGTAATAAAATGTTAATTAATAAATATATAAATAATCAAATAATTAATATAATAAAAAATATATATTATTATGTTATTAATATTAATTAATTAAATTTTTTTTTTTTAATATATTAGTAAAGTATAAATATATTGTTAAATATATTAATCAAATACTAATACATTAATAATATATAAATACATTAATATAATATTACATAAATGTAAGAATGTAATAAAATGTTAATTAATAAATATATAAATAATCAAATAATTAATATAATAATAGAAAAATACATTATTATGTTATTAATGATAATAATAAAATACATTATTATGTTAATATTACGTATAAAGATGATGAATACATTATATAATCATATAATCATAATTATCAATACATTAATTAATGTATATTGTAATGTACAAATGTAACATATTAATTAATAGATATCTTATTAATATATTGTATTAACTAATTATGCATTATTACATTATACATTAAAAAATAAGTAAAGTATAAATAAATTAAAACATTATTAAATTAATAGAGTAAAAAAATAAATTACATAAAAACAAACATTAAGCTACTGCATTAATGAATAAATACATTATTACATTAATCATTAAAGAATTAGTTAAATAATAAATACATTTATAACTTATGAAAAAAATTAATAAAATATTAAAATATTATTAATTTAATAAACATCCATACATTTAAAATAATATTAATAAATACATTAACAAAGCATCCATATATTAAATTTTCCAAAAATAAAATTTACATTATATTAATAAATACATTATTAAATATATTAATAAATACATTATTAAAGTAGTAATACCTTAATAAACACATTAATAAACTAATAACACATTATTAAAGTATCTATATATTTATTGAAAATGATTGTGGTTTGCAATGCCTAACCATAATTATAGTTTCTTATAATCATAATTATAAATAATATGAATACATTAAAGTATACTCAAATGTATTAATTTAATTAATTAATACAATAATACATTTTTAATAAATACATTAGTAAAGTATTAATACATTAAGACTTTAATAAAATATTAATAAATAAACTAAATAATAAAGTATTAACACATTATTACAATATAATGTATAAATTAAAGTATAAATTTGTATTAATGTATAATATAATGTATTATTTAATTGACATATTATAATGTAATGTAATAATTAATTCATACATTAATGTTTAATGTAACATAGAACTTATTATTTATTTGATACATTAATAATATAATGTATTAATTAATTAATACATTAATGTATTAACTCAACAAAGGTATGGTGATCTTGGAAAGCTTCTCTTAATGTTTTTCCAGCACAAAAACAGAGTTCTAAAGAATCACAAGTAATCACTTATTGTCTTACTGTCTTAAGGTCCAATAGACCAATTAGGTCTTAGTGGAGGTTAATCATCACCATCATCATAATGTAACATATTAAAGAACTAAGACATTAATAATGCACTTTATTAATTAATTAATATATTAATACATTGTTAAAGTATTAATTCACTAATAAAGTAACACATTAATAAAGTATTATTAAAGTATTAATACATTATTTAAGTTTTAATACATCAATAAAGTAATAATATGTTAATAAATACATTATTAAACTATTAATACTTTAATAAATACATGATTAAAGTAGCAATGCATTATCAATACATTACTAAAGTATTAATACATTAATTGAAAATGGACTTGCTATGGTCGACCATGACCATTGTTAACTTCCCTAGAACTTCAATATGCATGATCTTCATTATGGTTGACCTTAGTTGAGCATGGTTGATCAATGTTTAGTCCATGATCATGAATACACATGACATTAATACATTAATGTATACTATAATGTATTAACTAATTAATACATTAATACATTAAAATATTAATAAAGTAGTAATACGTTATTAAAGTACTAACACATTAATAATGCATTATTACATTAATGCAATGTCTAGATTAAAGTATTAATTTACATACATATATAATGGCTTTGTCTAAATTAAATGAGGTCATAGCCTTGTCGTCACGAGGCTATGTTTGGCACATTGCGATGACAAGATATTTGCGTGACATTGTGATGGCATGATGTCTGTGTCATATTGCGACGACAAGATATGTGTTTCACATTGTGATGAGGGGGATATGTTCATCACAACATGACAACAAGGATATGTTCGTCACATAAAGTATTAATACATTATTAAATTTTTAATACATTAATAAAGTAACAATATGTTAATAAATATATTATGAAACTATTAATACTTTAATAAATACATTATTAAAGTAGTAATGCATTATTAATACATCACTAAAGTATTAATACAATAATTAAAAATGATCATGATTGACTATGGTTGACCATGACCATGGTTAACTTTGGCTCATCATGGCCATTGTTGACTATGGTTGAGCATGACCATTGTTAACTTCCCTACAACTTCAATATGCATGACCTCCATTATGGTTGACCTTAGTTGAGCATGGTTGACAATGGTTAGTCATGTTTGGAAACTGTTGCCTGTATAAGATCATGGCTAGCCATGTCATGAATACTAATGACATTAATACATTAATATATACTATAATGTATTAATTAATAAATACATTAATAAATTATTAATTAATACATTGCTAAAGTATTAATACATTAAAACATTAATAAAGTAGTAATACATTATTAAAGTATTAATACATTAATAATGCATTATTACATTAATGCATTATTACATTAATGCAATGTCTAAATTAAAGTATTAATTCATGTAAATGTATAATGGCCTCGTCTAAATTAAATGTGATCATAGACTTGTCGTCACGAGGATATGTTCTTCAGATTATGATGACAAGATATTTGTGTGACATTGCGATGACATTATATCTGCATCATACTGTGAGGTTAAGATATTTGCTTCACATTGTGATGAGGGGGATATCTTCGTCATAATGTGACGACAAGGATATGTTCATCACATTGTGTCTACAAGGATATGGTCGTCGCATAGTGATGACATGATATTTTTGTCACATTGGGACAACACAATATTTGCATCATATTGCGATGACATGATATTTGTCTATGGTCGTCACATTGCAAAGATAGGATATTTGCATCAGATTGTGATAACATGAAATTTTTGTCACATTGCGATGACGAGGCTATGTTTGTCACATTGTGACGACGAGGCTCTATTCATCACATTGTGACGACAAGGCTATGACAAGGATATGTACATCACATAGAGGCAAGAAGGCTATGTTCGTGAAATTGTGATGACAAGGCTATGTTCATCACATTGCAACAACAAGGCTATGATTGCGATATTGCAATGACAAGAGTATGTTTAGAACATAGCAACAACAAGTCTATGTTTGACACATAATGACGATACTTGGCTATGTTCATTGCATTGTGACGATAGGATATTTGCATCGCATTGTGAGGACATGATGTTTTTATCGCATTGGGATGACAACACTATGTTCATCACATTGCAGGATATCTTCATCATAGTGTGACGATAAGGCTATGTTATTCACTTTGCGATGATAGGGCTATGTTCTTCACAGTGTGATAATACAACTTTATTTGCCATGGTGCAATTATAAGGCAATGTTTATCACATTGCGACGGCGAGGCTATGTTCGTCACATTGTAAAGACAAGGGTATGTCCAACACATTGTGACAACAAGGCTATATTCATCTCATTGTGATGACAATATATTTGTATCACATTATGAGGATAGGATATTTGTGTCACATTGAGATGATGAGTCTATGTTCATGAAATTGCAACGAAAAGTCTATATTGGTCATAGTGTGATGATAAGGCATGTTGATCACATTGTGATGATGGATCTATGTTCGTCACATTGGAATGACAAGGTTATGTTCGACACAATGGGACATTACTATGATTTTCAGATTGTGATGCTATTATGTTCATCACATTGCACCATTACTATGTTAGTAATTGGGACAATCCATTGATAATACATTATTAAAGTATTAATACATTAATTGGCAATGGATATGGTTCACTATGGTTGACCATGACCAATGTTAAATTTTGTTGAACATAACCATTGTTAACTTCCCTAGAACTTCACTATGCATGACCTTCACTATGGTTGACCTTGGTTGAGCATGGTTCACAATGGTTAACCATGTTTGACAATTGTTTTATGTAGAATATCATGGCTAGCCATGAACATCACTATGGATGACATTAATACATTAATGTATATTGTAAAGTATTAGTGCATTAAAAAATTAATAAAATAGTAATACATTATTAAAGTATTAATACACTAATGCACTAATACATTTTAATAATACATTAATAAAGTAGTAATACATTGACTTTACTAACCTTAGTAATACATTATTAGGACCTTAATGACCATACTAATACATTAATAAAGTATTAATACATAACCTTATTAAATAGCCTAGGTCGAACATAACTTTAGTAAATAGCCTAGGTTGAACATAGCCTTAATGCATTAATTGGGCCAATGGTATGTTCGTCGCATTGCGACAAGAAGGATATGGTCATTGCACTGCGATGATATGATATTTGTGTGACATTGCGATGACAAGATATTTTCATAATATTGCGGTGACATGATATTTTCATCACATTTTGACGACATGATATTTGCATCACATTGTGACAATGAGGCCATGTTCATGACAATGTGATGAAAAGGATATAGTCGTCACATTTCTATCATGTGATATTTGCGCCACATTGCGATGACATGATATTTGCATCGCATTGTGATGAGGAGGCCATGTTCATCACAATGTGACAAGAAGGCTATGTTTGTCACATTGCGATGAAAATACTATGGTCATCGCATTGTGATGCCATGATATTTGTGTCACATTGTGATGAAAGGATATTTGCATCAAATTGTGACAACATGATATTTGTGTCACATTGTGAAATTATATGTTCGTCACACTGCAACACATTATGTGTTGCAATATTTGTGTCACATTGTAACACATTAAATGTTCATACAACATTTTATGTTCATCATATTGCGTCACATTGCAACATTACTATGTTCATCATGTTGCAACATTACTATGTTTGCGACATTGTGACATTACATTGTTTGTCAGAATGTGATATTACTATGTTCATCACATAGCGACATTGCATTGATAGTGAGATTACGACATTATTATGTTTGTCACATTGATGTTAATATGTTCATTACATTTCAACATTACTATGTTGTCACATTTCAATATTACTATGTTCATCGCGTTGCAACATTCGGATAAGTTTTTAGTATGGTCAAGATAAATTTTATAAAACATTGTCCCATTTTAAGAGAAACAAAATAGGAGGATGGGTTAAAGAAAATGGCACATTACGAGAGTTATAATCAATAATAACGTTGAATTCAACGTCAATGTTATTTCATAATGAGAGGCTTTAATAGTAATATTTTAAGAGCTTCACTCTAAAACAATGCGATATAGGAGCATGATTTAAAAGTGAAAAATTGATTGCCATTAACTTAACATTATTTGAGAGACATCAAGAGAAATATATTTTTTGTTTGAAGTTGGTCTTGTAGTTTACATTGAAGAGTGTGTCACATAGCCACATTTAGAGAGCAATAATTTTATGAGGTTCACATCGATATTTGTGACATACAAGAAGATGACATTGAATTAAGGAGTAAAAATGTGAGAGATTAAGTTTCATTTTCATAAATTAAGTAAACATTAAAATTAAGCAATATTGTGACATTTTAAATGTAATAAGATGAATAACTTGAAGGGATTGAGCCAAATTGACAATTATTAGGCTGTCTTTCCATTTAAGAATAAACTATTCATCAAAATTTAATATTGTTTAAGAATAAAATATTTTTCAAACCGATATAGCATTAATTGTATTCAAACATTATAATTCATGGTGTTTATTGCTACTATGAAGATTTAAATGCAATGATGTTTATTGATTGTATAAAGATTTAAATTCATTATTTCCTCAAGAATTATATTTATTGTTTACTCAATATTAAAATTATATTCGTGTAATATTATTAACATTAATGCCACATTGTTAACATAACATTATTGATGAAAGATATTCAACCTAATACTATTAACATTAATATAACATTAATGTTAACATTAATGTTACATTATTAAAATTATATTTATGTAACATGATCATTATTAATATTATTAATGTAACATTATTGTAATATTAAAGTTTCATTAATGTGACTTTATTAATTAAGTTGGTACTTACATAAAATTAATATCATTAATTATAAAACTAATGTTATATAATTATTGGAAACATAATTATTTATATTTAAAAATAAGAAAAGTTTACAAAGAAAATGTTTAATTATTTTATTTTAAGTTGTCTAAAATTATTAAATCTACAAAA
>ML805243.1:290157-311413 GCA_009831015.1 Picea engelmannii
CTAATTATGGAAAGTGGTTAACCCTAGAAATGAGGAAAATATGTTAAGTAACCTATAAATGGGTTAAGTGACCTAGAAGTGGGTTAAGTGACCTAGAATATGAAGAGTATAAATAAGAGGCAAGGGTCTCTTGTGAAAGGTATCTCTTGTGTATCTCTTGAGCATGATTGAAGATCTATTCTGAGAAAGGGAGAGTATGGAGGATCTCATGAATGCATCAAAGTTTTGGCAAGTCTGAGATCATGACGGAAAAAGTCTCGGAAGTTTATAAACCCTAGTTTCTGAGGTATACGGGGGTTGTAGTGGTTCAGGATGTGTACATACGCAGACTGTATAAAGACAAGGCACGTATAGTGGATGAAGTCATGGAGATTGGTGGTTGAGCTGATGACAGGCTCTTGAAGACTGTAGCAGGTTCTAGATCTGCATTCTATGGGATCGGATCTACTATAGAAACTTTGGTATGGTTGCATTATTGTCTTGATGGATATTGTTGTTTGTTGTGTGGTGAATGTTAAAGGCATTCTTTGTATCACTGTTATGATGTGGTTGAGTTGGTTGATGGAGTGAGAAACACTCTTATGATTCAGTACTGATATGATGGATATAGTATACTGGGTTTTTACATAGGTTTAAGTAGCATTCATTTTGTATGGTTGAGAAGCATAAGTAGGCTATTGGAGAGCTTGGATGTGTTGTGACTAGCTATGGGTCATATTGGACAGTGAGAGACATAAGAGAATGAGATTGAAGGTTTCAAAGGATATAAGTGTGTGATGAAATGAAAAACCCTAACTTCTCAGAGGTGATATGCAGTCTATAGTACAGACTTATCGCATACATACACGAGCTATAGTGGGTCAGGGCATGTACATAAGTGGGCTATAGTGAGCCAGGGCGTGTACATATGCGAGTTGCACTACTGACAGGTCACATAGTTGTGACATATTGATATATGTGGAGGATTGTTGCCTCAATGCAGTTGGTGCTGAGGATGTAAGTTGAGTCTTTCATATAGAGTTGGTGCTCTTGTAGATTTGTACTCTATTCAATTTTTGTTGATAAACCCCAAGGATTGAAGTCCGTAATAAAAATAAAATTTTATATGCATATTGTGTTCTTTGTGTTCCTTGTGGTGATGATTTGTTGATGATATATTGTTGATATATGTTGTTAATATGTGTTCACATTTAACTGATTATAAAAGACAACAATGGTTAATGAGTTAATGGTGATTGCTAACTAATGAGTTTTTTGTAAGAGGGAAGTTTTGGGAAAAAGATCCCTACACTGTTCACCCCCCCCCCTCTCAGTGTAGTCGGTGTGTCCAACAAATTTTTGCTAACCTAAATTACATGGAAGTTGAGGATTGGAGGATTTAGATGTTGAGATCACAAGACATAAATGAGGATCGAATGGAATCAACTAGAAAACTCTAAATCGGCATAATCACATAAAGAGAAGACAATATGAACCCTTGAAAAAGCCAAACACAAGATGTATGTGCCCATAGGGTAAAGAATCAATCACTAATGATTGAATATGAATGTTAAAAATGACTCATGAGGTGTGTATTTATACACAACTTATGAGTTGGGGGTGCCTTCCCACACGAGGGGATTATGGACCCACATAAATTCCTAGGTCATCCTTAGCCACCTAGAATAATATAAAATAAATTTTACTAGGTCAACTACTAAAACATAACCTAGTGACATAATAATGACAAGACTTATCCATAATAAAAAAAAAATACCACAATTGAATATTACCATCATTTCAAGACCTCCCTTAAATTTGAGCATAAGGTCATGGATAAATATGGTAAAATATAAAAGTAGTGGGCATACCTAACTCAATAGAGAGATAATTGTAGTTGCAATAAGGGAGTGGGTTTATGATGATCCAACTCAATAAAATTGTGGAAGTTTTTATGAATATTAACCAACCATCATCAACATATAAATACTCAACTCCTTAATAAATTATATCACTAAAGTACTCATCATCTAGGGGAATACTAATTTGTCCATCTATGAAATATGGTTAGTAGACATAAATGAAAGAGAGAAAAGATATAAAGTTGAGTGGGAATACCCAACTCAACGAAGAGTTAGGTGTAGCTAGAAGAAGAGAGAGTGGACTTGTGATGACCTAACTCAAAAAAAATGTGGACCTAATAATCTATTGGAATAATTATGTCACCAAATTAATCATCATCTAAGAGACTATGATATTGAACTTCCCATTAAATAAAGAAGTGTTATAATAAACATCTTGTATAGGAATCAACTATGAGATTCTCATCCCTCTAAAGGAAAGTAATCACTAAATTTGTTTGTGTCTGAAAGGATTTTTTCATTCAAATAATCATCTATAAAAAAAAAATATTTTACCTACTCCTCTAATGGAGGAAGTTTAGAAGACACATCCTAGCCATATTTCACATCCACTAGAAGAATAGTTCCACTAACATACCCATCTAAATATTTGTTGGAAGGAACATCTTGTATGAGAGAAGATATGGAAGAAATCAACTCTAATAATATCATTTGTATATAAAATGATAATAGGAAGACAAAAATCCATATATTTGAAAGAGCTCAAACATAACTAGGAATGCTAAAAAATAACAAGAGAGTGGTGTTTGAATACCCAACACAAAGACACCTAAGACAACACCAGTAAGAAGAAAGATTGAATATAATCTAAGAGCTTAAACACAACTAAGGGGAATGGATGTGTGAATCCACAAAACAAATTCACCTCAGAGATAGTGATCCAGGTTGATATCGGTGGCCACCCACCTATTCCAACTGGCTCATTTTGGCGGTTTCAGTTTGATAGTTTTTTTTCTAGTTTTCAAGTCCCAAACTTATGGGGTTGTTTTGAGTCCCTAAACAAATGTTTTAGGGCTCGACACAATCAAATTGTAGACAGAGTCAAATTATTATGGAAACATGTGTAGTCCTCATATAGATATTTCCAATGAGCTATCGTGCACCCCAAATGGATATCGTATGCCAAAGTTACACCCCCAGGAAGTTGATACACCAAACTACCCAAAACGGGGTCCACACAAGTGTTGACTTTTCATCTTTTGGGGTTAGGGTTTTGGATCTTCTTTATGTTAAAAATGCATTTAGAGCCTCATTGTAAATCATATTATTGTGAATTCAAGTAGACGTCACATCTCTTCTCAGAGATAAGTTACCACCATTCTAGCGAGTCTTTCACTCTGTAATTTTACAATCTTTGTACATTTTCGCTCATTAATAGAAATTGTGTATTATTGTACCTTTGTGTTTATGGTTGCATCTGTGATACATTTCTGTTATATTATTGGATACCTAAGATATCTCTGTATATTCATTTATTATATCTCTGCTCTCATTTCGTGCCGAAAATCATTTGGATCAGTGGTATCAGAGCATGTTGCTCTTGATCATTTTTTAGTGCATGTCCCCGATGAGGTCTGAGTATAGCAAGTTGGGTCTCTATATTGTCTCTCTTGAGGACAATCACTCTCACACACCCAAGAAACCCTCCATGGCGGAAGAAAATAAAAATGAGAGAGCAGACGGTTCTATTAATCCTTTTCTTGAGAAAGCTCTCACGCAACAGAGGGACAAAATGATGGATAATTTTTCCCGCATCCTTCAACGCCTGCCAATAACAACAGACATGTCTTCATCAAGCGGCCACTTTGGAGGTAAGCAATGGAAATCGTTATTTGGCTTTGGTCATGTCTTTGGTTTCTTGCATTCATCCAACACTTCACCTTCCTAGCTCAGCGATAATTCAGGAGGTAAGCAATGACAGTTGTTATTTGGCTTTGGTCTTGTCTTTGGTTTATTGCGTTCATCCATACCACTTTCTTTCCTGTTATTCCACTTTGCTCCCGGTTGTCATTCTTGTCACTCCCTTCGTCATGCCAAGGGAAAGAGAAAACCCTAAGTGTGGACCGAATTACTACAACTTTGTATCCTGACAAAGCAGGCTAAGTTCCTCCTCCCCTCCTTCCACGCCCCATACTTCCCTGGCTCACCATAGCAACCCCTTTGTGATGTCTTCTCCTTCCTCAGCCCAGAATTGGCTGGATGAAGATCCTCCCATGGCCTATGTCGAGGAAGAGATACTTGTAGTCCCGTAAAAAATCTCTCTTGCATCCCCCTTTACTCAGTCCCCAACTTGTAATCCCCTCCCAACACTTCTGGAAAGTCCACCCTTGGAATCGACTATGCTTTGGAATTGGAAACTTTCATAATCAAGATAAAATCCCCTCGGAGGAGAACAACGAGGAGACCCTTCCTGCAAGTCAACCTCCACTCATCATAGCTCCCGAACCAGAATGAACTAGCACCTTCCGCCTCTCATAGTAACACTTAGACCTAATCTTTGATATGTGACGGGATATGGGATAGCAGGGTCATCGACACACCATCTTTAGTAGCCGCTTGGATATGTTGTTCGATGCCCTTTCAGGCGAGCCAGACAAACAAAGATGTCTGACTTACGCCCAACCGTTCATTTTCGTTCCTACCTGGTCTCAACCCCACGGTGATAAAGACAATCCGGGTTCACCCATTGTTTAATTTAGTTGTTTTTTTTTATGTCACTATGCATTTTTCTGTCAGGACTATTATGGAAAATTTACTGTCATTTTATTCATAGTTTCATGCCTTCCTAGACTTCAGAAGAATTAAGAAATTTGGCCATCTAGTTGGTTTCCATCTGTTTGGAAGAACAGGTGGTCAATTTGATTTATGTGTGGACATGTGTACTGTTATGATTAGTTTATAAGGAAATAAAATTTTAACTTTAAAAAAAAGATGGCGCTAGAGGGAGTGTCTTATGAATAAAACCTTCCAGAAACATGGAAGAAGAAATCCATAAAACTGAGATAAGGTTACCTTAGCCTATGTTGGGTAAACGTCAAATCCAAGGTGACATACTTATGTTTTTTTTTCTAGGGCACGTATCAATAATATTTAAAGAAATAAATAATTAAAAATATATATATATTTAAAGAAATAAATAATTAAAAAAAAAAAAATTGTTGAAAATTTTGTCAAACCAAATTTATTTTTGTGAATAATATGTATGAAATAAAATAAAAGTAAAATTGAAAACAAGAGTCCCCTCGTCAAAGGACACCAAGTGACAATCTTTTCATTTTATTAACCATTTATTTTAATTATGAATAAAACAATATAATTTTTATTAAGTAAAATCTAATTAAAATTAAAACTGCTAATAAAATATATATAAATGCAAAAAAATTAAATGAAAAATAATGCTTTTAATCTTAAATGGGTAAATTTTCGTATAATTATTTTCTAGCCTTAACATTTATAACAATTATACTTAATATATAGTTTGAATATTGTATATTTATTTTATTTAATAAAATATTTTAAAATTTACAATAAATATTATGTTTAATTAATACTTTTTCTTTTAGTATTATACAAGTATATAATTTAAAACTATTAATATTGGTTTAAGTTATTAAAAAAAAAAAAAAAAATTGAATACAAGTTATGTCGAAAGTATGCATATCTTGGAAAATAATTGCGTGAACTAAATATATTATTCACGTTTATATTAATTCCATCAAATATAAATATAATATGTAGAAATCTTAGAGAAATAAAATTGGTTAATATTAGTATTTGTTTTATCAAATTCATAATATTTAGAAAGCTTATATAATATTTAAAAATATTTTAAGTAATTATAATTAATAATTTAGTTAACTAGTTTGAAAGATTTAAAGATTATTAATAGAGTCAAACTATTCACCCATGAAAACCAAATGGAAAAATGTTAATATATATATATATATATATATATATATATATATATATATATTGATTGATAACACTCAGTACCAAATTTATACATAGTTTTAGCTCTCCTTAATACCCTCCTTCTTTGGTTACTCTCTCAATTATAGTAAATAAATGAATAGTAAATGAATGAGTTGATTAGATCATTAACTTGTAATACCTCTAGTTCGAACCACAATTGTAATGTAAATGTACATATATGTTGGTAAACCATGACATTTTGGGCCAGAGTGCCTTTGTATATATGTATTTTGATGCTAGAATGCATGTGTGGGAGAGCTAAAAGCTAAAAGGCTAGTGAGCCTATCTTTGTATTATGTAATCACACTCGAATATTAATAAAATGCATCACTGTTGCAGACCAACCAGACAAAAGAGTATGGAGGGGTAAACTCCACTAGAAAGGGAAAGGGGGGCTAAGAGTTGAAAAAGGGGGCTAAGCCAAGGGGGATTTAATCCCAAACGAATATTATATTGATATTCCTAAAGTATAAAGTATAAATTATGGATATTCATTTATCCTAAGTTGATAAGTGGGAACGTATCACGATGTGGGGGGTCCATGTGGGAGCTTATGTAGTTCCCAACATGACAAGTGTCAAGTTGGGAACATGCACATATATTTAAGGAAATTAGTTCATTTTCCAATCATTCCTTCATTCACTAACTCTCCTATCATCCATACCTTGTTTCCATCACCGTACATGTACCTCAAAGTATTTGGAGCTAGTTTCAACCAGTGATCTAGGGAAATTGAGCTAAAGAGGCGGGTTTTCAGGACCGTGGATTATTGAAGAAGTCAGTTTTCAAGCACGTGAGCATTCTCTATAGGTTATAGAATTGCTAGGAATTGTTTTCCCAAGGTGCCAAGTTGCAGCTACAAGTATCTAAGACTTCTTGTCTGTCTTGTTGCTGAATCATGGAAGGGAAGTGGGGTCATACCAATGAAGGAGCATCATAGCCATATAATTCTCAGGATGGGGTCATACCAATGGACATGTGATAAGTGGTGTTATAACAATGTTCACCCAAATGTAACCACTTGATCCATGCCTTTTGTTGTTCGGACACAGAGTTACACAAATACCCCTCAAGCCATTTGTTCACGATCTTGGTCTAACCATCTATCTGGGGGTGGTAACTAGTGTTAGGAGTCAATTGTATGCTAACCAACCTAAGCAACTCCTTCCAAAATGCACTAAGGAACATATTGTCTATGTCACTCACAATGTACTTTGACAACCCATGGAGTCGGAATACCTTTCTTAAGAACAACTTCGGTATGTGTGATGCCTTGTATTATGAGGATATGGAAAATAAATGTGAAAAAATTGTCAACCGGTCCACCACATATATACAATCCCTTACCTATACCTTCGACAGACCTGTGATGAATTCCATGGATATGATTTCCCACTTTTTCTCCAGAATGAACAATGGTTGAAGTAACCCCACAAGATGGGTCTGCTTTGACTTGTTTTGTTGAAAATTCATACACTCCCTCACATGTCTCAGTCTGTCATCTTTGAGACCCTTCCAAGTGAACCTCTCCATGATTTTCCTATAATTTTTAAAGTACTGAGGATTCCCTGCCAAGGGTGTGTCATGCATATCCCTCATAATATTCTCTTTAAGGGCATATTTTGGGAATAAGTATATGTGGTCCTTGTAGTAGATGATGTCACCCACCACTTTGTACCCATAATCCTGTACATTTTGATCCATCAACTCACAAGAAATGTTTTTCTTGGAATACTCTACCAACATATGAGATTTCCAACCAGTTGAAATCTCTGCAAGTGAACATATCTCTGGTTTCCTGGAGAGAGCATCAACAATTTCATTTTTCTTCCCTTTCACATACTCAATGTCGAAGTCATATGCATGAAATTTGTTGACCCTCTTTTTTTTCCTATCATTCAAGTCCTTCTTCCCTAGGAAGTGTCTCAAATTGTTGTGATTAGTCTTAACCACAAATTTTCCACCTACCAAGTACTATCTAAATTTTCCCAAGGCATGCATGATGGCAAGCATTTCCTTGTCATAAATGTAGTAGAGTATTTTTTACTCTGTGATATTTCTTCTCTAATATGCTATCAAATTTCTTTGTTGCGTCAAAACTACTCCTATCCCCTCACCCGACACATAACACTCAATCACAAAGGACTAAGTGAAATCAAGAAGTGCCAAAACTAGGAAAGTGCTCATCACTTCCTTCACCCTGTCAAAAGTCCTATGGGCCTCGTCTATCCACCTGAATGCCCCTTTATTTTTGAGATCTATAAGTGATGCAACCAATTGTGAGAATCCCTTTACAAATTTCATGTAGTAGATGCATATCCAAAATAATCCACGCAAGTGGGTAAGTTTATTGGGAGGTGGACAATCCAACATGGCCTGGATCTTCTCCCTATGCACCTGTACACAAGACACATCTCCATGACAGAATATACCTTCCATCTTCTTGGCTAAAATGATCCTGGGATAATCGTTGGACATGCCCCTAAAAACTACCTTCTTGTCACATGTTGTCCTAAACTCTAACTCCATGGTCTAGTAGTCAAAAAAATGATTTCCCAAGGAAACAAGCCATTGGACACCCAATATGATATTAGTGTCTGGAGGCTCAATTACATGAAATCATCTGTCACGGTGTATTTTCCCAATGCTACACATAATTGTGGAATCTTATGTGTTCAAGGAATACTGTGCCCATTGGCTACCACTACATCAAACCCCTCAAAGTGAACTGTAGGAATTCTCCTCCTAGCCACCAAAGATGAGTCAATGAAGTTGTGGGTTGCCCCACTGTCAATCATTAATGTGACATGCTATCCATGTACTACTCCTTGGATCCTAAAGGCGTGAAATCTAGGGACACTCGATAGAGTGGTGATAGCCCCACTCTTGACCTCCTCATGTGGTTTCTCATTAGCTCATATGCCCTACTCATTGTCTTGTACCTAATTTGCTTCCTCCTCTTTGTTACTATATGAAATTACCTCTATATAGTGCACCTTACCCTTTCCCATACACTTGTACCCCTGCTCCCGAGGGTCTTTGCAGTTGAAGAAAATCTTTTTCCTTCTCAACGAATTACGAATTTCCTTTTCCAACTTCTCCTTACCAAACCCTCCTTTCTGAAAAGGTTTCTTATCCTTTTTTTTTCTTGAGGATGAAAGGCTTGGAGAAATTTTTTGTCTTTGGGACCACATCCTCCATGTACTATGTCATGATGATGGCATCCTGTAGAGTGTTTGGTTTGAATTATTTCACCCAACCACACAGTGGATTGGATAAACCCTCAGTGAACAACATCACCAATATTTTCCCAGATATATCTGCCACCATGACTACAAGCCTCTGAAACTTCGTAATGTAGTAATCTAGTTTCCAAAAATTTTTAATTTGTGCCAACTCCCTGAAATGTACCTCAAGATCCTTCTTGTCAAACCTCTCCATCAACTTCTGTGTGAATTCTAGATAGGAGGCAATGTCGGCATGT
Source organism: Picea engelmannii (assembly GCA_009831015.1). NCBI lineage: Eukaryota > Viridiplantae > Streptophyta > Pinopsida > Pinales > Pinaceae > Picea > Picea engelmannii. Next base: position 299,515 of record ML805243.1, read on the forward strand.
CCTAGAGTGACGAATCCATTGTACCAACACTCATGGGCCTCTTCGTACAAATGTAAGGTAGAAAATGTAATCGCCTCTGAATCTATCATAGTGTTGATTTGGAAGTATGTTTCCAAATTTTGTACCCATGCTCTAGCCATGCAATTTTTGGAACCATCAAAGGAAGGAATGGATAACTTTCCAACCTTCCATATAAGATCAAGTTTTTGAGGACCCCTGTTGAAATCCCTGGGTCTGATCCTTTTTTTGATGGTATAGTAGTCCCGTAGTCACAAGGATTCCTGGTACTCCCTCCAATAATCATCAAATGTTTCACCCTCTCCTTGTTGTCCTTGATTTCCTTTTTCTTGGTTCCCCAAGAACTGAAGCATAAGTGGTCTACGAATTATTCTACCATTGGTCCTAGTGCCAACTTGTGTGGGAATGTGATTTTTTTTTCCTTCTACATGATTCCCATTGTATCCATTGCAACCCCCTATACCATTGTTACCCCTATAGATTTTGTTCCCATTAGTTCCTCCCAAACCATTGTTCCCCCATGGTTTTGTTTTTTTTGGTTACTGGAAATTAACTAAGTCAAGAGATGTGACAGTTGTTGCTTCTCACTAGCTAAACTCTCTAGGACATGCAAGGCACTATCCTCATTATTGTCCCCTGCATTTCTTTCTTCCTTTGTTTCTGGTTGGTTTTCTTCTTCTTCTGTCTGAAATATGTTTTTTTCTACTCACTACATTCTACTTTTTTAGTTAATGTATTCTTCATCTCCTTGCCTTATGAAACCAAAAAACCCCTTAGGATGACAGGATTGAGGCTCTGATACCACTATTATATCCCACTAAACTTTTTTTTTATTTTTGGCTCAATTTAGCATGTAGACATTACGTGAAATGATTGGCATACAATTATTTTTCACAACAGTTTATGCATGGTTTCAAACTCTATTGATAACTTACAAATAATACCCATAGAAGAACTCAAATATTTTTTATATTATATATGCATGAAAATAGAAATACATTTAGAAAACCAAACAAGAGCGCAATAACAACTGATAACAAAACTTGTTTTGTATTTCTTTTGTTTCCACTACAAATTGGTGATATAGATGGTCCTCTAGGTGGAAATCTACTATAGTAACTCAAAGATGAAATAACAAGCTTGTAAACAAGTCTATCCAACAAGGTATTTTCAGCCACTCAAAATATGATGGGCATTTCTATAAGTTCCCTCCATTAGTATTTCAACTCTCCCATAACCAACAGACCATTCCCAACCACCAAATGATATCCACATGCATGAGTGTGACCTTCCCACACAATAAACTCGTCCAACAAGAGAGTTTTCATCCCACAGATAGAGGAATCAAACCCCACACAAGAAATCATTGCCCAGAGTAGAGATAACTCGACCCCTTTGACATACTTGACCTATCACTATCCAACTTGTCCCCAATGGATGAAGTTTGGCCCTTTTCAAGAAGATAAAGTTTCCCCAAGGTAAATAATTCACCCAACAAAGATTATTTGGCCTCCAAGAAAACAAATTGGCCCCCACAACTCAATAAATACAACCCATAGACTTACCTTGACTTTCCTCAACCAGACTTGGCCTGCTCAAATGGATTCATCCCACACATAAACAAAACTCCACAACCAAACAAGAAAACTTAGCTGTAATGAAAAGAACTCTGCCACTGACAAAGAAATCTTAGCTACAAGAAGATTAACTCTGTCACAAATGAAGCATCGTAAGAAGATCTGAATGGTCTCCTCTCAATGACCAGCTAGGTTTGATGGTCTCACCACCGAAAACAATCTCTATCTCTAGGGTTTTTTTCGTCCCAAGATCCAAAGCCACAAGAGCTCTCTCGACTTCATTTTAGAAAAATAACAATTTCATAATGAGAGAGGGAACCCTCATTCTCCTTTCATTCTCTCGTTGATCCTTTTTCAACCCTTTTACCTTTTAATAAATTAAATTGACTTTATTAACTCAAAAGTCACTTAAGTTCCTTTTTACCTAATTACTCAATGTCACCTTTTAAAAATATTATTTTCCCATTCAGAAGACATTAAATAATTAATTAATTCTCTTTTTCCACTGGCTATAGCCTACGGGAATCAATTAGGATATTACATTGATCTCCTGGAGTGATTATTTGGAAAGGGTCATTACACTTAAGTCCTCGTGAATTAGCATCTTTCCCTTAGACCCCTTTCCCTCTTGTGGATTCCTATCCCCCAATACTCTTTTGTCTGACTTTGTCTTCAACATTGATGTATTTTACTAATAAAAATGAGTTTGATTATATATTAAATTAGTTAGGCTCATTGGCCTAATCACATAGTATCTCTCTCTCTCTCTCTCTCTCTCTCTCTCTCTCTCTCTATATATATATATATATATATATATATATATATATATAGAGAGAGAGAGAGAGAGAGAGGGGGGGGGGAACTTAGGCCAAAAATTTCCCTACTCACCAGCCTATAAAGCATATGTATATTTACTACTTGGGGTTTGGCCTAGGGGTATTACACATGTCGAGACACTGATTGTATTTGGCTAGCTATTGATTAAACTATTATATGGACCTTATAGTCCCGCAACACACATGTGAAACATGTCAATCATGGACGAAGTAAATAAAATGGTTTATTCTCTCTACCATTCAATCAACACTCTTACCTAGTCATCCAAAAAAATGGAAACCAACATGACTTCCCTCAGTATGCAATTCATTCTTTTTTTTAATCAAATTGAGAATCTACAAGGTAATCTTCATGGGGGTGGAAATTTCTGAATATAAGGCTCTCATAATGGTAAGCACATTGATGATGAAGGAGGTCACAATAATGGCCACTCATTTTCTGATTTTTCCCACAATCTGATGCCTTTCTTCCGTAAAGTTGATATGAATAAGTTCGATGGGTTGGATCCAACTGGTTGGGTTGACTAAATGGAGCACTACTTTTCCCTTCATGCCATAGTATATTAACTATTGAAACTCCAAATTATGTGCTCTATTTGGATAGGAAATGTTGTTAGTGGTGGGCAATGGCATAAGAAATCATCTCTAGGGTTCATTACATGGAAGTAGTTTGTGAAATCCATTTTTTCCTACTTTATCATGGATACTAAATTTTTTAGTCAACTTCCCAAATTGTCTCAACTCACCATGGTGGAAGAATATATTTATGTTTTTTAACATTTGGTTGTTATAACAAAAACAAATTACTATGAATTTTTTAATCAATACTTTATCGATTATCTTAAGAAGGAAACCAAAGCTCTAATGGAGATGAACCACCCTACTATTTGGTTGGATATCACTTAGCTCACTCAATATGCACAATTAGTATCTTATCCCCAATCCAAATTCTCCAAAATTGTTTCACATCCACACCCAAATGTGATGGATCCTCAACTACATGCTCCACCCCTCAAGGTCCACAAGTAAACATGAGTTGAAATGGGAGAATGTCAACTCAAAGTCTCTACTACAAATATGATCAAAAATATTCGCCAGGGAAAAATGTAGGTTATGAAAATTATGTATGGTAATTTATAATGAAACTTATGATGATGAAGTTTATAGTGGGACAAATTGTTAGTGGGGAGGGTGTCTATCTTGATCCTAAGAAAGTTGAGGTGATGATAGATTGGCCTCACCCCAAGACCCTCAAAAGTTTGTGCAAATTTATTCCCACTCACATGTTTCTACATGAAGTTTATCAAGAACTATGGAAAAATTGTAGCTCCACTCACCAACTTTAGCAAAAATAATTCCTTCATATGGAATAAGGAGGCGAAACAAGATTTTTAGGATTTAAAAGAAGTTATGTGTATTACCCTAGTACTCACCCCATCCAACTTATATAATACTTTTGTTTTGGAATGTCACATCTCAGAAAAACATATTTGCTCCAAGTTAATGTAAGAGGAACACTCACTAACCTTCTCTAGTAAGAATTTGTGTGATAGGAACATGGAAATATCCACCTAATAGAAGGAAATTCAAGTTATTCTTCATGTTGATATGTGGCATCCTTACTTGATGGGGCATCATTTCGAGGTTAAAATAGACCATTAAAACTTGAAATTTTCCTATAATTGAGGCTATCATCCCTATATTTTTAAAAGTGGGTCACCAAAATGTTAGGATATGAGATTATCTAAAATAAGGGAAAGGAGAATGTGGTTGATGATGCTCTCTCTAGGAAGTATGATGAGGAAGGTTCCCTACTTTCCTTATGTTTCTGAGTGATTGACTAGCTATAGGAGGTGTTATCACTCCAAGAAACTCCTTAGGGTTGTAGACTAAGGATGCTTGGTAACTTAAGAAATCATGAATAATGAAAGTGTGGATCAATGGGATAACTGAGAATAGCTAATGGGAAGAGAACTCGCAATGCAATCGAATGAAAAAGTGCTTTTAGGAATCAATGAACAGACAGAGTAATATCAAAAGGTATGGAGAAAACTGATCTAGATAATAAAGTACAACAGTGTGTAGGATCATACAAGCCAACAAGAATTCCTTTAGTTCAATTTTATGAGCTAAATAAGAAGATGGCAGTTCTTAATAGCTGAGCTAAACTGAAATATAGTACAGAACATGGAATAGATGAAGAAATCTGTCATTAACAACAAAAGAAGACTAATTCTGTATTGAAAAATAAGTGCCTTAGTACAATAGCAAAGAGTATCCAAAATTGAATCTCTGTCTCTTAGCAAAAAGAGGCATTTATACCCTATTACAATCAGTTTTTAGATCCTAAAACAATGGATCTGATATTCTAAAAATAGAAAGTCAAAACTGATTCACAAAAGATAAGGAGAGATCCTCAAGATGCGGTCAACCTCTATCTTTTGGTCTTCAAACATTGGTTGAAAGTTGATGAAGTGTAGCTTAGCCTTCCAAGGCTCTTTGATGTGTTCCTTTGAAAGTGGAATTCGAATTTGATGATGTGTGCCAAAAATTCCTATCATTTTGCCCTTGAAAATCACCAAATCTAGTCAAAAATTTCCCTTTTGACTTTCATCTCCAAGAATGGCCTTCAGATTTTGATTTGATAATTGATAACCAGCTTATTGAAGAAGAATTCAAACCATTCAAACCCAAAAAATCCTGATCTGGGCGAAAATTTGGCTATTCTGGCCATGACAGGCTTTCACCAGCTAACTTACCTAAAAATCTGCTCCTTAGCTGTTGAAAGGCGGAGCTTTCAATAGCTAACTAGTTATAATTCTTCCTTCTACGCTGGTGAAAGCGCAGTTTTTTTCAAAATCAAATTTCTCAGTCATGGAGAGTCCGTTTTGCATGCTTAAATAGTTGATCAACATCTAAAAATCCTAAACTTTCCAATCGTGCTTTCAGATTTGAATTTGGATCTCAGGAAGATATCAAAAATTTCCCTGCAATATTAGGCATCGTTCTTTCAAAAATGTCGATGCGTTTTTTATCACTAACATCTGGCTCCAACTGGGATGGATACCTCCCTGTGAGGTTTCCAAGAACCTAGCAAACCTTGTGCCTTTAGTATTGGGCCATGGAGTCATTCAGCCTTTTCGATGGTTAATGAGCACACACAGGCTCGCCTAAACCACCAAAAACAGAGACTTACCCAAAAATCGAAACTTGATGAATCTCGATTACCTGCAAGAGAACAATGACCTCGGGGCTTTGCTAGACGAAGCTCCTCCCTATGTTTACAGTGCTACCAATTCTCAGTATGAGGTCAACAGGCACATCCACCGTGACTATCTTCCATGATTAGGAGGGACATGAGGATTTTCACCAATTGCATATTTTAGCCTCACAGAAACATAATGAGGATCTGGATCGTGTATCGATACAGCAACAACTTCAGATACAAAGCATTTCTAGATCCTATGATATGTGCAGGTAGCCTTCCAAGTCTCGCCAATGTGCTTCGCTGGCCAGTCTCAGGTTTCACCAACTATTTTGCCTTAAGATTTGCTAATTAGCTGGTGAAAGCTTTGCCTTTCATCAGCTAACTGATTATAATTCTGCCTTCCGCGCTGGTGAAAGTTTTGTTTTATCTTTGAGAAGAAAATAATGCAGAGCAACAATGATCCTGCATAGAGTGTTAGATTCTTCAGCAACTGCTCGATAAAGTATTGTTGACACTTGATGTTTGAACCTCAGGTGACCTGCAATGCTTGATTCAAGAATTGATATGCTAAGCAAGTGAGGAAAAAAAAGTTAGAGATATTGAAATAATTTAAGCAACGACACCACAGCTGCAGAGCATACAAAAGGAAATTCAAATGCACAACTGTTGTTATCTATGGCATCGAAGGGTTCTCAGAAATTTTCTGTCTCTCTGAACATCTGTTATCCAAAGCAATTGCTAGTGCAGCAGGAGTATGATTAGAAGCTGATTGGTTTGACAGATTTTGTTGTTTGTGGAATGATTCAATGTCAGCAAACATTCACAGGAGTTGCTCCTCGTCCAATCTGTCAAAGTCTTGGGATCCTTTGGATGGTATGGATGTTTCACTTCTGTAATCGAATTCATCTTCCTCTACTGAAAGAGGTTCACTAGATTTTTCAAGGAGTGACTGGCATAGAAGTGGATCTTCTGAACAACTGGCCATTTAGGAGGGGACAAGATTTATGTTGGCTTTATCAATATGAAAATTGTCATCCAATTTGATTTCTGCATCATGAAAAATGTCTTCCTTAACAACTGTTCTCACTTGCTCCCCAGGTTCTAGATGAATATCTGGACTCACCTCAACAGGAACATGGTTTATGTCATTTCCAGATTCAGAGTACAGACCCGACATACCTGATATGGCTACAAACCCAGCAGAAAAATTACTTTTCACACATTCATCTCTATGATAATATAGACCCTTGAACTTCTGGCAAAAGAGGTGCAACATCTTTAGCCTCTTCCACAGTACTAATGGGATTTTTGGTTGAAGAGATTTCTGTAGGTTCTGGTGAACATCTAAAAATTAGATCCTACTGCTGACAGCTTGAGTGTGATTCAATCTCCTTGGTAGTTGTAATGCATTCGCTTGCATGTGATGTTACAGAAGAATGTCCTGGTGTTATAGAAAGGGGGAATGAAGAAAATGCTTCTTGCAAAATATTTTCTTCACCAGTGTGTCCGTTTTGAGGATTCCACTTATGCAGGGAACTGGTGGACTAGATGAGCTTGCTCTTGCTGGTGTATCTTGTCCCTTGTCAAACATTGCAAAACAATTTGGGAAAGGACAATACACCCTTTTTGAATTAGGGACGTTTGCCTCTGCAAGAGCTTTTAGTAAAGCCTCAAAGCAAGCATCTGGAAGAAAAGCCTTGCACTCCTCAGCAGACATGTAATGTTCACAACCAATTTGAGGACACCGTATTGGAACTTGGGAAGTCTACAACTTGCTATCTACATATCTTACCATGTAATGAGAGCAAAATTTGTGAAAAAATTTCACTATAACCATATCCCATGGTGCCTTTTCTTCGCAACGAATCAAGCAATTTTTGGTTGCAGATGCATCTCTAAGATCAACTCTCTTTGATGAAGCTCTCGGCATGTCAATTTCTTCTTTTTCCAAAAACAAATCTTTTCTGATAACATACTTAGGGATAAATGTCAAGGCAAAGTTGTCCAATTTCCGAACATGTTCCAGAATGCGTTGCCTCATTGCTATTGACAGTTGATTCTGAAGCTTTTGGCCTCGAGCTATCTGGTCATACACGAGATCTGAATCCGTAAAGGCCTGAATCCGAGGAACCCTCAGCTCCAAAGCTACCAATAACCCATCCATAAGGGCCAGATGCTCGGCCATTGTTCCCTCTTCTAATGTAATATTTGTTTCTATATGTGATTCAGTATGCGTTGCTGCGAGATTGACTGTATTTTTTAGTTAAGAAACTGTAACTTAATAACAGACTTCTAATTCATCAAAAACATGGGTAGTATAGTAAGACTCGAATCAAGGGTTTGATCTCAAGTTCAAATGCTATAACTCAACAACCGATTGTGACTCAACAAATAGGAGCAGATGTTTCAGGCGATCATCGAATCAAGATTTTGACGAGGTAATAGGTATTCAAAATTTGACAAGTATTGAACTATGACTCAGCAAAAACCGTGACATAACTGACCTGTTAATGGAATTTGAGGCGACAAATGCTCGAGATTTGATTACATAAGAAAATTTTGAGTCTTTGATGATTAAAACGCACACCTATGTGATGAGTTAGCTCTGTAAACTGGAGTTTCGACCATCTGTTTGGCGCTTCGAGTGAAACTGGAGCTGATATTGCATTCCTAGATGCGAGATTTATGGCGCCAATTTGGAATTCAGTCCCCTCTCAGAGCTCTGAAGGAACTGGTCCATCTATATTCCGCCTGTCAAGAACCCATGTTTGCATGCGCCGAGATACCAACCCCCTAACTACCAAATCTCATGTAACAGAATGAGAATAGATTCTACACCATGTAGCGAAATGGATTTCAAGTCCCTCCACCTTCCTATGAACACAAGAAGTATTTTGTAGTAGCAAATATCATTTACCCTTCTTGGTCGTAGCCTTGGTGATCTTGGCACCAGTGGGATCTTTTTTCTCAACAGCCTTGATGACTCCAACAGCAACAGTTTGATGCATATCTCTCACAGCAAAATGACCTAATGGAGGATACTCAGAGAATGTCTCCACAACCATTGGCTTGGAAGGAATAATCTTAATAAACCCAGCATCTCCATTCTTCACGTTGAAGCCAACATTGTCACCGGTTGATGCTTCTAGCAAAGCTTCATGATACATTTCTACAGACTTAACTTCAGTTGTCAACCCAGTGGGACCAAAGGTTACAACCATACCAGGCTTAATAACCCCAGTTTCAACACGCCCCACAGGCACAGTTCCAATACCACCAATCTTGTACACATCCTGTAGTGGCAATCGAAGGGGCTTGTCAGATGGTCACTTGGGCTCAGACACCTGGTCAAGGGCTTCCAATAGAGTTGGGCCCTTGTACCAATCCAGGTTGGTGGATCTCTCAATCATGTTGTCTCCTTCAAACCCAGAAATGGGGACAAAAGGGATTTCAAGATCTCCTCACCTGTTAGATGCTTCTTCCCCACATTAACATTGGCTAGAAAGGAAGAAATATTACTTTTTGTTAACTGAGAGGAAAGCTCCTTGGCAACTACGACAGGATCAAGAGACATTGGACCTGACTCATATGCAGGCACAAAGTTTCCATTTTGGTAGCCAGCCAAAAAGTGATAGGCAGCTTGACCAGGTGTGAGTTTAGATATAGAAGGAATAACTCCCGAACTGTCAGTAGAAAGCATGATCATTGAAGATGGAAATTTGAAAAGGTTTGGTGCTTTAGAATCTTTACTTTTAAAAATTGTTTCTACTCCATCAGGACCTAAAGAAACACCTGCCCCATTTGACACCAAAACTTTCTATAGAGATGGGAAACTCTGAACTGTCTTTTCTGATGCAAATAACAAAACTATGGATTCTCCATGTGCAAGAAGCCAAGCAGGAAGGGGAAGGGCACTGCGTGCAGATATTGTTGGTGCAGCTGCAGCTTTTAGTGCTCCTTTCAAGGCAGAAGTATCTAAGAACGCTTTTCCACATTGGATTAAGGTTGGTTGTTCATAGTCTACTGCAATAAACCCACCATTTTCATTTGGCCCAAGCCCAACATACTCCCATGTAGTTGGACTTATACACATCGCACTTTCACATCACTCTTTGGAGGAACCACTGACTTTGTTCATCCCTTTTCAACAATGTTTTTTCTGCTTTCACCAGCTAACTCGCCTTATGATTCATTGGTTAGCTGGTGAAAGCACTGCCTTTCATCAGATAACTGGTCATAAAATCACGATGTGCGCTGGTGAAAGCTCTGCCTTAGTCCAAAATGAACTTCACCTCTAAAACTGAAATTCCATCAAAACTCAATGTGTCTCTGCTTATTCAACAATAACTGAAAGCGATCTACATGCTCGTAGGACAAGCTTATTTTTTTGTCTACCCCTACATCTAACTACTGCAAATACATGTTTCAGGTATATACAAATTTCCAGAAAAATAAGTCAAGCAACAAATTGCCTGACCCATCTTTATGTATACAACAAAGAACAGGGAAGGAGAACAAAAAATACCATAAGAGGACTGCAACCGACTCATGTTTGCTGCTACAAACCATGATGCCAAACTTTGTAATATATGACATCAATGAAGACCATGAGTCCTTCCATTTAGCAATTGGATCTCAAAATTCATACAAAGCCGGCTGCTCAACATCTGACGGAAAAACATGCATCATAACCTGTTGATCTAAATCTTTCTGCTCTCCATCACCCTTTTTGGTCTCAATATTGAATACAGATTGCTCGAGATCTGACGAAGGAATATATAGGATGAAATGTTGATCTGAATCTTTGAGCTCCTCACTTTTTTCTTCATATTTGCTGCAATTCTCGTGTGTCTGCAAATATGAAAGCTGAACGCTGCCTTCATCATCTTCTGCGGATCTGAAACTGTTACTTGTTGATCTGTCAATCTGCTCAACATCTTCAAAATTTTCAGAGAGAAAAATTTGATCTTCATGACAACTTACAACAGTAGATGCGTTTGATATGATGGCAAAAGCATCACTAAGGTTGTCATAGTGTGGATTATTGATCTCATGATCATGATGAAGAGTATTTTCTTCTGTCGTGTACTCTTCACGAAGTTCTAATTTTGAAAGATTGAATTCATGACAACACTCGGGAAAAAGAAGATCAATTGAAAATTGGTCTTTACAAAACACATGAAAAGCAGCATGAAAATCTGCTAAAGAGCTGACACTTGCATCCGGAAGAGACTGACACCAGTCAAGAGAAATCCCTTCTAATGAAAATTTGAACAGTTTAATTTGAACATCCTCATGTATAATCTCAAGTCGGTCAATAAAGTCATGGAAATCCAACAAATGTTCAGCTAGTACTTCCTACTTCTCTCCACGAAATTTGGGGATACTACGTTGCCATTCATTTCTAGTAGGTACTGGATGAGGGTAACCAGAAATACTTGAGAAATTGCAGAATGCATACCTTTTTTCTAAGATCTTATTCATTTATATACCAGTGGAGTCACCAACAGATCCGTCCTTCATGGAGTCGCCACTGAATTCATCCTTCATGGAGTTGCCATATAGATGATTACAACCAAAATAGTGTCCAGGCTTTGTCTATCATCAAAGATGGATCTTGTGTCGTCTCCCAAGGAAGCTGAGCTTCAATCTCCTCTCCCCGGCAACGGCGCCATTTTGTTATCACTCCAAGAAACTCCTTAGGGTTGTAGGCTAAGGATGCTTGGTAACTTAAGAAATCATGAATAATGAAAGTGTGGATCAATGGGATAACTGAGAATAGCTAATGGGAAGACAACTCACAATGCAATCAAATGAAAAAGTGCTTTTAGGAATCAATGAACATACAGAGTAATATCAAAAGGTATGGAGAAAACTGATCTAGATAATCAAGTACAACAGTGTGTAGGATCATACAAGCCAACAAGAATTCCTTTAGTTCAATTTTATGAGCTAAATAAGAAGATGACAGTTCTTAATAGCCGAGATAAACTGAAATAAAGTATAGAACATGGAATAGATGAAGAAATCTTTCATTAACAACAAAAGAAGACTAATTCTGTATTGAAAAATAAGTGCCTTAGTACAATAGCAAAGAGTATCCAAAATTGAACCTCAGTCTCTTAGAAAAAAGAGGCATTTATAGCCTATTACAATCAATTTTCAGATCCTAAAACAATGGATCTGATATTCTAAAAATAGAAAGTCAAAACTGATTCACAAAAGATAAGGAGAGATCCTCAAGATGAGGTCAACCTCTA
>ML805243.1:311463-325722 GCA_009831015.1 Picea engelmannii
ATTTAAATTCAAAGTGTTATCTAAATTACACTCCTATCCCACATCAAGTTGTTATGGGTTAAAAAAATCATATGAAATAATTAAACATCCATTCTTTTGGGAAGGTGTGAAGAGGGACATCCTCACCATTATGGATAAATGAGTGATCCAGGAGGATCAAAAAATGCTCACAAAGGTCTAGGAAGATTTGGAAGGATCATAGAGTTCTACAAGGATTCATAAATGCTCAATGTTTGATATTCTCAAACATTCTTGAAAACAACATCAATGCTTAGAGCTCGGCGGTAGCTTTCCAACAGTGAAAAAATTGCCTCAAACAGAGTTCATATGCAAAAGTTATGGTTGGTCAAATTTCAAAGGGTCAAAAGTGACATGTGTCACCACTGCAAGGGTGACACATGGCACGACCATACATTCGTACGATGTTGACGTGGAACACCATACACTCGACCTAGAAGGTGACGCAACATTTGTGCGGTACAATGGACTAATTACAGTTTGAAACGTCATAAATATAGACCATTGAGATGTTGTCACATGGAAGCCTCTCATTGGCCATTAATGGTTAATGTTTATTAAAAGTATAGGAGTCAACGGGGGTCGAACCCACGAATTCCTATAACCTTATGCAAATAACATTTTCCATTATGTCATCGTATTAGTTCTTAAACATATACAATGTAATTAATACTTAAGTTTTGATCAAAGTTTATTCTTCCAGCCCATGGTTTATTGGAACTCCATATAACCAATGCCTATATTTGTGGCAGGAGGTTTCAAACTTTGGTTATATACCATAACTATATTCCATATGGTTACAACAAAATTCTATATATAGTGTGGTCGATGAGGTTTGACCCCACGACCCACTATATAATGTTCCAACGTTTTAACCAATTGCGCTAAGGGCACTTTTTGTTATATAATTTCAACAAATCACATTTAAATTTTAATGTATGCCAATAGTTTTGGGTGGTGGTTTAACCCGATGCCCTATTTAATGGGAACATGGAATGAGCAAAGGAAACACATATGCATATTGTGGGTATTGTATTGAGGTTCATTCCATAGATATCAAGACCTTGGGATTGCACCGTAATGTGTGTCGAGAGGTTCGTGGACAAAATTTTATAAATTTTATAGTCATTTTTCTAAAACAATTCGCAAGGAATTAAATGGTGCACTTTGTTTCCAAGTTTTAGCAATGTGTAAAGAGGTAATTGTAAAACAAAATCATCTGAACATTAATTAAGAGGTCTCGATTGGAAGTGGACTCAGAGACGTATCCCAAATCGGGTGAACTCCGTTATCAAAATTTTGTATGTGATTTTGGTGTTGTTGTTCTATTTTCGCTCAGTTATTTGCAAGGTGTTTATCATTAAAGTGTATTTGGAAAGATAAGTTAATTCACATGTATATTGCAAACAATGAAATGATCATTATTAGTTTGAGGATCAAGTAGATGTTTATATGTATTAAAGACTAATTAACATCTAAGGATTTTTAAGATCAAGTTGGTATCAGAGCTTGGTTTTGACAAGTGGTTACAAGTGAATGCTTACAAGGTCCAAATCCAAGAGAGGAGAAGGAAAACTTACAAGTTATAATCCAAATATTGGTTTGAGAAGATTTACTCGAAGAAGAGAAATTACTTCTCCAAGAAAATCAAGTCCTTATGAATCTAAAGATGATTTATTTGAGGCTTTTAATTTAATGAAATCCATGGTAGAAGAAATGTATGAGGGTCAAAAGAAGGACAAGGAAGAAGATACATTGTAAAAAGTTGAACCAGTTAAAGATGAAGGAGGAGGTAAAGGGGGTGGAACTTCAGGACCACCCTCACCATCTTCATCATCCGCAACTAAACATTCTTCACATAAGAATAATTCCACTAAGAAGACTTCTCGTGCTGATATTTTTCCTTTATTAAAATTGGATGTTAAGTTCGAATTTCCAATGGAGAATTGCATGTTGAAAAGTTGAACAAATGGATCAAGCAGGTAGAGGTATAATGCAGGGTGTAAAACATAGTGGAAGAAACTGCAAAGATACAATTGGCTGCTCTTTATCTAGGAGGTACAACCTTGATATGGTGGGAGAGTAAGACAAGTTTATCTTGTTCAACAGGGTACACAAATTTATTCTTGTGATGAATTTACTAATGCAATTAGAAAAAAAAAAATTATCTATTAGATTATGTGAAAACAACAATTATGGAATGGAAACATCTTAAACAAGGAAAGGGGAAAAATATCCAAGCATATACGCAGGAATTTAAAAAGAAGGAATTATCTTTAGGAATTCCAATATATGCTCGGGAAACTCTTCTAAAGTAAATTGGTGGCATGCACTCATATCTTTGATACACTATCCTGATGTTTAACCATACTAACATTGATGAAGTATTATAAGCTACTCGTCTGGAGGCAAGTAAGGGGAAGCATGTGATTGAAGATAAGAAGACAAATAAGTTCGAAAATAAATCAAAATGAAAATGGAAGAGTAAGAAGTCAACTACTGTAAATAAAGTTGAAGAAGACTTACATGTTCCCACTGTAAGAGAAAGGGGCATGAGGAATCACAATGTTGGAAGTTGCATCCATAATTACGACCAAAGAAGTTCTAGGATAAAGGGAAGAAGAAGATTGTTGCGTCATCTTGACACGATCTGGGATCAGATTCAGGAGATGAAACTAAGATTATGGAAATAGGAAGCAAAGTTGTTTCTACAACTAATTCTTCAGTTCAATATACTAAAATAGAAAGTGTTATTGGTCAAAACAAAAGAAGCGAGATTTATCATGTCGGGGTTATAATCAAGAATACAAAGATAGATACTTTGTTCGACAATGGATCTTAGGTTAACCTAATATATGAAGTAATTGTTAAGAATTTGGGTTTGAACCTGAAACCTCATAAAAACCCATATCCATTAGATTGGGTGTGTGAAGATGATAAGTTCCAAGTAACTAGGCAATGTAAGAAAAAATTTGAAATTACATCCAACTTATTTGATAAAGTTGATTTAGATATTGTACCTCTATTTGAAAGAAAGGACATATTTTATCACAAAAATAATAAATATCACCTTTTAAAAGACGGGATTGAATTTATTTTCATAGCTCATTATATCAAAACTAATGTTTCTTTAGTGAGCACGGGACAAATGAAGAGACTCGTGAATGAAAGTAAATATTTTGTTTGAGTGATAGTGAAATAGAAAAAAGAAGAGATATATGATGCTTTATAAGGTTGTGATCAAGATCATAAACATGAGTTGGTTAAAATCATATTTAATTATGATGAGTTATTTCAGGAACCTACAGGGTTTCCTCCTAAGAGGGAGTTTGAACATGAAATCTATTTGCAGTGGGATGCTCCTCTTCCTAACATCAGTATGTATAGATCATCAGTACTAGAGAATGCATATATCAAGAAGAAATTTCAAGCATTGCTCGATAAAGGAATCATAAGGCCAAGTTCCTCCCTGTGTGGATCTCCTATTGTGTTAGTTCCTAAGAAATATGGCATGTGGAGGATGTGTATCGACTTTCGAGAACTGAACAAGATCATCATAAATAATAGATATCATCTCCCTAGGATTGATGATTTATTGGATCAGTTAAAGAATGTTTTTTATTTCACTAAGTTGGACTTAAGAAGTGGTTACCATAAGATCATAATTGTAGAAAGTGACAAATGGAAATTTGATTTCAAGACAAAGCAGGGGTTGTTCGAATGGTTAATTATGCCATTTGGTTTATGAAATGCACACGCAACATTTATGAGGGTAATGAATGATGTTTTCAGGCCTTACATAAATGATTTTTTTATCATATACTTAGATGATATATTGATCTTTAGTCGAACATGGGAAGATCATATAATGCATTTCAAGACAGTCTTTGAACTCTTGAAGGAGAAGTTGTATGTAAAGATTTATAAATGTGATTTTGGAAAAACTTATCTAGTATATTTGGGATATATTGTAGGGAATTGTCAGCTAATGATAGATCTTGCAAAAGTAGAAGTTATTGTGAATTGGCTCAAGCCAACTACTTCCACAGAAGTCAAGACCTTCTTAGGAGTAGTACAATACTTGAAGAAATTTATTGCTAATTTCTCTTTTATCACAACTCCTCTACATGCATTAACAAGTGTTAAATAGGTATCTCAATGGGGAGGAAAGAAACAAACATCCTTCGAGACATTGAAGCGAAAGATAATTGCCACACCAATTTTGGCTCTGTTAGATATACAACATCCATTTGAGATTCAAACCGATGCAAGCAAATATGCCATGGGAGCGGTCTTGATGCAATGAGGTAAACCTATATGTTATCATTCTAAAACTTTAATCAAGCCATAATTAATTGTCCAACATATGATAAGGAATTTTATGCATTGGTACAAAGTGTAAAAACATGGAAACATTACTTAATGGTAAAAGAGACCATAATTCATATAGATCATCAGCCATTACAATATTTGCATTCACAGACCAAGCTACAACAGTCACAACATTTCAGGTGGATGGATTTCTTACGACAATTTCATTTAGTAATCAATTATAAGAAAGTTATTCATAACAAGGTTGCAGATATGTTTTCAAGGCCAATGATTAATGCATCTACATTACTAAGGTATAATCCCGTAGCTCATGAAAGTTATGTTGAACAATATTCAAGGGATGATGATTTTAAAGATGTGCATATGGATTTGATTCATGGAAATAAATAGTTATATTATCATATGCATGAAAATTTGTTATATCATCTTGGAAATCTTTGTATACCCAGAGATGAAAGAGCAAATGCAATTAGAGAAGCTCATACATCTCTCATTTCTAGTCATTTTGGGGTTGGTAAGAAATTAACACAGTTGAAAAGATATATTTATTGGCCTTGAATGAATGAGACCGTTTCTAAGTATGTGAAAGGGTGTATTATGTGTGCTAAAAGTAAACCTAGCTACAAAAACTTGGGATTATATACATCACTTCTAGTAACTTCTCATCCATGGGAAATTGTTTCTATGGATTTTGTAGGGGGATTGTCAATGTCCAGGACATGTCACTATTATTTATATGTTGTTGTGGATAGATTCAGTAAGATGTGTATTTTAATGTCATGCAAGAAACATTCCATAGTTGAACAAACAACACATATGTTTTTTGCTAATGTATGGGTTCATTTTGGGTTGCCTACATCTATTATAGCATATCGAGACTCTCACTTTTGGGGGAAGTTTTGGTCTCATTTTTGGGAGCTAATGGAAACTAAGCTAAAGAAGAGAACATATTTTCATACGTAGATAGATGGACAGACAAAGGTGGTAAATGGAACATAGGTACATACTTCGATGATATTGCAGCACACATCCTAACATATGGGATGAATAGTTAACTTATGTACAACATTCATATAATCATGCTATGCATTCTTCTACTCAGAAAACTCCTTTTGAAGTATGTTTGGGGTACTTTCCTAAATCACCTATGGAATTTGTTTTTGGAGAATGAAGTAAGGAGGATGGATAGGATGATACAAATGAAGATGAAATATTCATTCAGAGGATCTAGCAGGTACATCAAGCAGTACAAGAACAATTGGAGAAAATCCAAGAAAAATGCAAGGCAAGACATGATAAATTTTGGGTTGATCATCATTTTAGAATCGATGATCAATCATTGTTACATATCAATAAGGACATAATGGAAGGTGAAGGTAAAAATCTAAGGCCAATCTGATGTGGTCCATTCGATATCTTGGAAAATATTGGTACTAATTATTTTTGTTTAGATCTACCATCCTATATGCAAATGTATTCAGTGGTAAATGTTGAGAATTTGAAACTTTATGATCCTCCTATGATTATGGATGAAGATGAAAATATCCAGGTTCCGACAGTTAATGATTTTTCTCCAAAATATTTAGACGAGCCACAGGAAGATTTTATTCTTGATAGAAGGATCAAAACTTCCTAGCAAGGTGATGTGGAATAACTTCGAGTTGGTATTAAAGGAGTGAAACCAAGTAAATCAATGTGGATCGAGATCAGGAAGGTGAAATATCTTTACCCTCACTAAGTTGTTGAGTAATCAAAACTTTTGGTGTTCCAAAAGGATTCCAATGGGGAGGAATGATCTAGGAGGATCCAGGAACACTCACAAAGATCTAGGAAGATATGAAATGTTCACATAGGTCCAAAAGGATTCAGAAATGATCAAATTTGATCATCTTAAATTTTCTTGAAAATGACATCAATGTGTAGAGCTCAATAGTATATTTCCAACAATGAAAAAATCACCTCAAACGGAGTTTGTATGCAAAATTTATGCTTGGTTAAAGTTCAGGTCAAACCAAGAAAAATTCAAAGGGTCAAAGGTGACACGTGTCACCACTGCAAGGGTGACACATGGAATGACCGTACATATGTATGGTGCTAACATGGCACACCATACATTCAACCTAGAAGGTGACTCAACATGTGCGCAATACAGTGGACTGACTAATTACAATTTGATATGTGGTATAGATAGACCAATGAGAGGCTACCACGTGGAAGCCTCTCATTGGCCATTAATGGTTAATGTTTATCAAAAGTATAGGAGTCAACGGGGGTCGAACCCACGACCTCTTATAACCTTATGCAAACAACCTTTACCATTATGTCATCGTATTGGTTCTTAACGATATAATTAATGCTTAAGTTTTGATCAAATTTTATTCAGTGCAAAAAGGGTTGAGGGCTCCATGGTTTATCGAAACTCCATATAACCAATGCCTATATTCACGAGAGGTTTCAAAATTTGGTTATATACCATAACTATATTACATATGGTTACAACAAAATGCTATATATAGTATGGTTGATGGGGTTTGACCCTGAGACTCACTATATAATGTTCCAACGTTTTAACCATTTGCACTAAGGGCGCTTTTTGTTATATAATTTTAACAAATCACATTTAATGTTTGCTTATAGTTTTGGGTGATGGTTTAGGCCGAAGTCATATTTAATGGGTGCAAAGAGTGAGGCAAGGACACACATATGCAGAGTACGGGTATTATCTCAAGGTTCATGCAAGATGTATCAATACCTTGGGATTGCACCGTAATGCATACTAAGAGGTTCGTTGATGGAATTTTATGAACTTTATACTCATTTTTCTCGAAATTTCGCAAGGAATTCAATGGTGCACTTTATTTTTGAGTTTGAGTAACATGTAAAGAGGTTATTTTAAAACACAATCATTTGAGCATTAATAAATAGGTCTCAATTGGAAGTAGACCCGAAGACGTAGCTCAAATTGGGTGAAATTTGTTATTAAAATTGTGCATGTGATTTTGGTATTGTTGTTCTATTTTCTCTCATTTATTTGCAAGTTGTTTACCATTAAAGTGTATTTGAAAATATAATTTAATTCACATGTATATTGAAAATAGTCAAATGATCATTATTATTTCGAGGTCAAGTAGAGGTTTATATGTATTAAAGACTAATTAGCATCTAAGGATTTTTTGGATCAATGAGAAAATTTCTAATGAAACAAGGGAAAAACAAAAAAGAATCCAATAACATTACAACCCTTACCCATTCTAGTAATTATGAGATATAGCATTTCTATGGATTTCATTGTAGGGTTACCAAAATCAAGTAACAAATCAGTTATCGTAGAAATTATTGTTTTTCTTTCTAAATATGCCCACTTTTGTGTGTTACAATTCCCATTGAAGGAATCCACAATAGCATAAGTATTCATGGATAATATTTTTAAACTCCATGCCATGCATAATTCCATTATGACTGATCATGACCCCACCTTCACTAGCAATTTATGACAAGAGTTGTTTTGGCTTCAAGCTACCCAATTGAAGCTTATTTGGAAGCTTATTTACATTGTTCTGATTTGGATCAACAAACCCAATGGGTCTAGTCATTACCCTTGGTTGAATGGTGGCATAATAATACCTATCATGGTGCTACTAAAATTACCCCCTTCGAGGAAATCTATGGATAACCACCACCATCAGTGATCTCATACTTATGAGGCATCTATAATATTTAGGAGGTGGCCAAAACCCTAACAACCCTCCTAGAATTTTTCATGCATTCAAGGATAATTTGGTGTTGGCTCATAATCACATGAAGCAAAAGGTCCATCAACATCACTCTGAATTAGGTGTATTTGTGTCTCTATCCCTATAAGCTTGCATCATCAAGGAGAATAAACATATAAAGTTAGCTCTTAATTTTTACAAACCCTATACTATACTCAGAGGTATAGGTGTAGTGGCTTACAAATTGACACTACCTAAACATTCTAACTCCACCTTGTATTTCATATGTCCTACTTGAATAAAGTACGCAAGTCCAACTACAAATTTAAAACCATCCTTCTATAATTGGATGAGGAGGGTTCCATTTTGTTGCATCCTAAGATTGTTTTGGACAAACATGAGCATCATCTTTGTGATGTCCCGTCCCTAAGATTAGGCCAGCAGGGAGTGACTTAGTAGTCTATATGTTCCTGTAGACTATAGTCAGGCACAAATAGGGAACCAGATGGAGAAATAAGGAGGAATTAAGGCTAAACGATAAATTAAGCCAAAATACTTAGGAAAAGTCACTAAAGCCTAAGTCAATGAAGAATTAGAATGAAAAGGTGATAAGGGGGCGACTTAATTGACAAATAAATCACTTAGGAGGAAAGGTGCCTAGGTTAAGTGATGTCAACGAAGAATTAGGTCGAAAAAGATATAAAGAGAGGAATTTAACCTAATTCCTCATTATGCATTGTTATGATTTGATGTTGAGACTTCCGAGAGGAGGAGGAGAACCGACCTTACTGTTTTGTGGATTTTTGGAGGAAACCACCACCATTGATTGGTTTCGGTGTTGAAAGACACACCCTAGCCCATCGGAGATACCATCCAGGTATTTCACCGTTCTTTTCAGGAGAGATTATTGTGGAGGGCACAACTCAGCCAAGGAGGGCGCAAGTCATTTTGGAGATTCATAGATCTGCAGTAGACCGTGGTCCCGATTGCAGATTCAGTCCAACCCAGTAGAGATCCAACCAGAGCGCTTCCATTGAGACATTCATCATCAGATTCTGACGGTGGAATCTTGCAGATCGTCCCATACAACCATTTAGGGCACAGTCATCCCGGACAGACGTTTGGCATTGCATGTAGGGGTTTCCTATCAGATCTGGCCAAACCCTTCCGACCCATTTCATCATTGGATGAGACGATCATTTTGAGCTATATAGCAGTAGATTCCGATGGTGGAATCCTTTGGGGCGCATTCAGTGCCCAAGGAGGGGCGCAAACCCCCCAGGGGTCCAGATCTAGTGCCGTAGAGGTCCGATCCGATTTCCGTCAGACATTATTTCCAGTGCAGAGGCTAGGGCGCATTGATTGGAGCAGTTTCGAGTTCATTATGACGGTGGATTATTTAGATCGAGTTTTACAGCTGGTAGCGGTTATCGTACTTCTCCGGGATCGCTCATTTTTGCCTATCTATCTGTGCATGCAACAGATCTATTGTCTTCTTACGGTCATGGGTATTTCTTTGTTATTTGATTGTATTCCAGTACAGATCCATGAGATCTGACTGATGTCTAGTCTCTATATTTCAATAGGTGATTTGTATTCCCATGCATGCACTATTATTATTCATGATATTGAGAAGTTGACATTCTATACTATTTCATGCGTCTTTTTATGCTTGTTAAACCTTCATTATGCAACATGAACTTGTAACAAACGACATGCAACCATAATAACCAACATGCAAACACTATAACCGAAGAACACCTCAATCACCCAACTAAAACGCATCTAGAAACCCCCAGTGTATCAGATCTGCACGCCAGACTAGTAGAACAGTAGCAAATATCTTGATCAACTGGATCAGGGATATTTCAGTGGTATTAGAGCTTTAGTCCTGCCAGCCTGTGACTAAAGACCATGAATCCAGTAGAAGAAACAGATGGTCGTGAGCATGAAGGTGACGAATATTTCACGTACAATTGGTGCAAGGGAAGAAGGGACAGACCTAACTTTCCTCCCTTCCCTCCCAGTTCAGAGGAAGAGGAAGAGGCACTTAGAGAAGCAGAGCGACGAGAAGAGCACGAGGCTAAGCGTGAAGCAGAGAAGAGGCTAGGTGACAGGTATGAGCGACCAGAGGGCAGTGGTAAGGCCCCAGTGGATCCAGACGTAGCCTTCATGCAGATGATCAGTGACATGCTAGCTAGCCAGCGGACCATGTCCCAGTCTTTGGCTCAGGTAGCAGATAGACTGGCTATGATAGATATTCCGGGCACTCAAGGCCCACATGCAGTGCATGGGAACTCAGGGGCAGGCAGTAGACCCCAGTCACCCACTCACACGTATACCTCAACGAGTAGGATTCCACGTCCGTTGTTTCCCAGTTTCCAGAGAGCAACCCCGGTAGAGGCACAGATATCGATAGCACAGAGACCGGCCACAAATGCAGAGGACATTGCAGAGTATCAGAGAGAGTATGCAGCCTTGGGTCGTGACTTCCAACAGGACATGACCCTAGTCGAGTATTGTGGACTCAGACTCAGGAACCGTCCCAGAGAGCCACAGAGGGGAGGGAAGCAACAGCAACAGCAGGGGTATAACCTTGAATTCATCCGCAAAGTTGGTAAACTCACCATACCTTCTTTTGATGGATCATCCAGATGCACCGCCAGAGCTTGGGTATAGAAACTAGATAACTACTACAAGCTCAACCAGATGACAGAGGTAGAGGCCATTAGTTTCGCCACCCTACTCTTGGAGGGTGAGGCACACGAGTGGTGGTATCATGGGTTGGTGACATTGGGTCACGATCACATCACCTCCTACAGGGAGTTCACAGAGAGACTCATGGATAGATTTGATAGGAGGGATCCTGAGATCCACTTCATAGATTTAGCCCAGTTGAGGCAAACTGGCACAGCAGAGGCATTCATTTCGGAGTTTCATAGAGTAGCAGTGGCAGTGACAAACATATCCGAGTCGCGATTGGTCATGTTATTCACCGAGGGGCTCACAGAACCCTTGAGAGGTTGGGTGAAGGCATACGGGCCTCATTCCTTGTAGGATGTCGTCCGACACACCAGAGATTTGGCGGATTCGGTGCCAAAAACCAAACCTTTCACTAAACCCTTTGTACCACAGAGAGACAAGGATCATAAGAACCCTCCCAAGGAGTGGAAGGGCAAGCCCAAATTGGATGATGATACATGATGGGAGTTGATGAGGAAGAAGCTTTGCTTCTCCTGCAGAGATCCTTGGGTCCCTGGTCATAGATGCATGGGGAAGGGATAGATCCACTACATTGAGGTGGAATCAGGCAGTGAGGAGGAGGATGAAGATATTCAGGCACCTACAGACAGTGATTCAGAGACTAAGACCACTCATGAGCCAGAGCAGCAGCCAAAGAAACCTCAGATACTGGCCAGGGACAACCCCCAGGAGGAGGCCAAACCTCATAGAGAGGTGAAAGGGGGAACCATAGCCACCCTTTCAGGAGTACCCAAGTACAACACCCTCAGGCTTAAGGGCCTTGTACAAGGGCAATGCATGATAGCTTTAGTTGATGGTGGGGCCACCCACAACTTCATAGATGCATCATTGGTAGCCAGGAGAGGGTTACGCACAGAGGAGTTTGAGGGATTCCATGTGGCAGTGGCTGATGGATACACGATGTCATGCTTAGACATGATCCCTAACCTAGAGGTCAAACTTGGCAACTACACCCTGACAGACACATTTTATGTAGTTGACCTATCAGATATGGATGTCGTATTGGGGGTACAGTGGTTATATTCATTGGGAGAGATTGGGTTCAACTATCAGACGTTGACCATGAGCTTCAGAGACGCCAGTGGATCGAGAGTTTTGCTGAGAGGTATGTCTACAGGGGCACCTCGGGCAGTGTCGTCAAAGAGGATGGAGCATATTTTTCGTCATGGTGATGTGGCTTACGTAGCAGAGTGTTGGATAACCACTCGAAAAGACTCAGAGGGTAGGGAGCAGTACCATCCACAGATCAGAGAGCTTTTGGGACATTATGAGCCAGTATTTGGGCCGATACCACCAGGGAGACCACCAGACAAAAGGTTTGAGCACATGATTGAGCTAGAGACAGGGGCTACACCGGTGATTACAGCACCTTATAGACACCCCAAGAAATTTAAGGACGAAATTGAGAAAGCGATCAAAGAATTTCTCTCTATGGGGCATATCAGGCCCAACAAGAGTCCTTTTGCATCTTCAGTAGTACTGGTACTGAAGAAGGATGGAACATTACGGATGTGCATCGATTACCAAGCGCTCAACAAGAAAACGATCAAGAATCGTTACCCTATTCCATGCATAGATGAGTTGATGGATGAGTTACATGCGACAGTCTTCTTCAGCAAGATTGATCTACGTTCAGGATACCATTAGATCAGCATCAGGGAGCAGGATATTGAGAAGACAACATTCTGATGCCATTTCAGACATTTTGAGTTCTTGGTCATGCCATTTGGACTGACCAACGCACCAACCACTTTCCAGTCTTGCATGAACCATATATTTAGAGGACAATTGAGGAAGTACATTCTGGTATTCTTCGACGATATATTGATCTACAACAAGACATGGGATGAGCATTTGGCACATTTGGAGAAGGTCTTGGATATTATGAAGACCCGGTATTTATATGCCAAGGAATCCAAATGTGAATTTGGCACGAAGGAACTATTGTATTTGGGGCATATCATCAGTGGGTAGGGAGTACAGGTTCATCAGGAGAAGATCAGAGCCATTGTGGATTGGCCAACGCCCAAGAATCTCACGGAGCTGAGAGGATTCTTTGGGTTATGCAGTTACTACAGGCGGTTTGTCAAGGGCTTTTCATAGTTGGGAGCACCACTCACAGACTTGAAAAAGAAGGGTGCTTTTCATTGGACAGAGGATTCACAATAGACCTTCAACAAAATGAAGGAGGTTATGAGCACATGCCCTATTCTAGCCCTCCCAGACTTTTCTTAGCCGTTTTTCTTAGAGTGTAACGCATCAGGGGTGGGGATTGGAGCAGTATTGATGCAGGGGGGCCACCCCATTGTGTTTGAGAGCAGGAAGCTCGACAAGTCAGAGAGACTCTATTCTATTTATGACAAGGAGATGCTAGCAATCATGCATGCTCTAACCAAATTCAGGCAGTATCTAGTTGGCAGCAGGTTTATAGTGAAGACTGATCATAACAGTCTCAAGTGTTTCCTTGACCAGAAATACCTCAGCGAGAGGCAACAGAAGTGGGTCTCAAAGATCCAGGCCTTCGACTTTGACATTGAGTATGTCAAGGGAAAAAGGAATGTGGTGGTGGATGCATTGTCCAGGAGACCAGCAGGATGTTCGATGATGGATATCTGTACAGATTGGAAAGCTCATTTGTTGGTGGAATACTCCAAAAAAAAAATTGCTTGTGAGGTACTGGACAGGCAAGTGATTGACGATAGTTACCGGGTTCTTGATGACGGCATTTTCTACAAGAACCAGATCTATTTGGTTCCAGAATCCACCCTGAAGGGGAAGATTTTGAAGGTGTGTCACGATTCACCAACAACAGGGCATCAGGGATACTTCAAAACTTATAGGCAGATCAGGGAGACATTCTCATGGAAGGGTCTCAAGGATGACGTGCTGAGACACATACGGGAGTGCACGACTTGTCAGCAAAACAAGTCCGAGCAGAGACATCCTGCAGGGTTACTTCAGCCTCTACCCATTCCAGAGCAGAAATGGGAGAGCATTTCCATGGATTTCATTACAGGCCTCCCTAGGGTGCAGAGAAGGGACTGTATATTTGTAGTGGTCGACAGATTGACCAAGTTTGCACATTTCTTCGCCATACCCATAGACTACAAGGCCATACAGGTAGCAGAGTTGTTCTTCAGGGAGGTATTCCAGTTGCACGGGTTACCCAAGAAGATAGTCAGTGATAGAGATGGGCGCTTCATCAGCGCTTTTTGGCAGGAGCTTTTCAGATTGGCAGGCACAGAGTTAGCTACGAGTACCAGCTACCACCCACAGACAGATGGGAAGATAGAGATCGTCAACAAATGGGTGGAAGGGTATCTGAGGAACTATGTGGGGGGACAACAATGCACTTGGGTGAGATGGTTACATATGGGTGAGTATTGTTACAACACCACTTACCATATGTCCATCAGGATGTCACCATTCAGGG
>ML805243.1:329841-349733 GCA_009831015.1 Picea engelmannii
CTGACCCTGAGAGGATTTCAAATCATCGACGCAGCCAAAGCTGCAGTGGAGAAGGTGTGTCCGGGAGTGGTGTCATGCGCCGATATTCTTGCACTCGTCGCACGAGATGCTGTTCATATGGTAACACAAATCACTCAATAAATCCCTTCATTTATTTTCCTGTCTAATCATCAGTTTTGCCCGACAGTCTTTAAGATGATATTTAATTCATGAATATATTAGTTGGGTGGACCATTCTGGAACGTTCCAACTGGACGTAGAGATGGAGTGGTGTCCATTCAGAATGAAGCGGTCGCAAAACTTCCTCCTCCCAACGGAACTTTCTCCAAACTAAAATCAATATTTGCCAGCAATGGTCTTGACGTTAAGGATTTGGTTGTGCTGTCAGGTAAGTAATCCACTACATTCCATACTCCACAGCTATTTATCTGCTATGTTAAAAGGAGATTGAATTTAATTATTGCATCAAGATTTATATATAGTTCGCTACTGGGTGCAGGCGGCCACACAATAGGGATCTCTCACTGCAACTCTTTTAGCAGCAGGCTTTACAATTTTACAGGAAAAGGGGACATGGATCCGTCCTTGGATAAATCTTATGCAGCTCATCTCAAGATGAAATGTAAGCCTGGGAACAATAAAACGATAGTAGAGATGGATCCCGGTAGCTTTCGAACATTTGACACGCATTATTACGTGAATGTAAAGAAAAACAGAGGCCTCTTTCAATCCGATGCTGCGCTTCTGACCAACAACGAGGCACAATCATATATCAATAAGGAATTGGAAAGCTCGTCATTCCTGTGGGATTTCGCAAGGTCGATGGAGAAGATGGGCAGAATCGGCGTGCTAACAGGGACTGCAGGGCAAATCCGAAGACACTGCGCTTTTACAAATTAACTGGACCTTCATTTTTCTTTGCGTTTTGATTGGAGAATAATAAGCCTCCGGCCGGTGGCTTCATGATTTATTCCGTTTCGATTATATTGTGAACATTTCGGAGTCGAGATTGTGACGATGCAGTCAAGTTGTTTATGAGTCAAGTTGTTTATGCGTTTCATATGTACATTGTCTATCCTATTGATATAAGCCGAGCCTTATATGCAATCCTCACAGAGAGCTACCATGTACTTCCGCCTACAACACCGTTCTCGCTAAGGATGCTGTAAATTTGCCTTTCACATTTAATAAAGTCAACGATATATTTTAGACTAGTGGATAAAAAAAAATACCAGCAATAATAAAGTCAACCACATAGGATATTTATTGTTTTTTCATGTATAAGAAAATCTATCATAATTCAGTTATCAATTAGAATTAGTAGTGAGTACAACTATCATTGGTTGTTATCTTTAAATTTAGGTTGATTCACTATTGTTATTTAAGGAAAATAACTTGTTGAAATGACAAGTTGGTGGTCCATAAGGAGGGAGACTTTCACTCTTTTTAAATGTTTTTGGTTAAATATAAAAAAAACTAGTTATGAGCCAATCAAAAACAATTTTGATGATAAAAAAATAAATATAAATTTATTTATATTTATATTATATAATTAATTTTCAAATTTTTTATATCGGTTAAATTAATTTAAAGTTCTTGAGTATGTAGGTTTCTATAGTTAGTCATAGTTATAATGTTAGATAATTTTTTGGATAAGAATTGTGTATGTGGTTTTGAAAACCTCTTTAAGGAAATTTGAGTATTGAGGTATGTTTTTAAATAGAGGATTGGTGAGTGACCTTTAAGAAAGGGGAGGAGACACAAATTGAATGAAGAAGGAATTGAAATTAAATTGGTGTATGAGACCCCTTATTTCTGGGACAAGGGACCCCCTCTCTCTTCTTGATTTGAACTTGTGACCTCTTAGGAGAAAACACATATTCCTAATCGGTTAAAATTCACCATGGAAACACAAAAAAACAACTCTCTTTCCTTTTTGGATGTCCTTATCTCCCGTCTTCCATATGGCTCCTTGTCCCACCAAGTTTACATGAAGAAGACTTATAAAATCCATTGTCCTTAAAACCTTGATTACTTGAGCCAACCGCATATCCTCCCCTCAATTTTTGGCAAAGGAAAAATCCCATCTAACCAAGGCCCTTGTGTCCAATGTCTACTCTCGTTCCCAAACCAACCAAGTCTTCCACTTGGCATGCACTTGGCCAACGAACCTAAAAGAGAATTACCCTCAACCTCCTCACATCTCAAAACTCGTCGCTAAGAAGAATATCAAAACCTTATTCAAACACTACAAAACCCTGAAACAATTATCAAGAACTATTAAAGATAAATATCAAAACCTTATTCAAACACTACAAAACCCTGAAACAATTATCAAGAACTATTAAAGATAAATTCAACCTCATGCTTGGCCCGGGAATCTACTAAATCAAAATATAGACCCTTTAAAGATCCACAATCCCTTGCTTATATGGAAAATATTACATTGGTCAAAATAATTCTAGCATCAACCCAATTTTACTCTTCCCCTCATTCAGGAAGATCTAGAAATTGAAAAGTATCCCAATAACTTTAACCATCAAGATGGCTACAAATTTAGTCAATCTTGGAAACCCGTCATACATTACTTTGATCGCTAAACTCCTTTGTTTAACTCTCATTGAGAGATTCTCCTCTATCATGAAGCCTTCCTATATCTATATCTAGGTGCTTTATTTTCCTTTAATACTTCTCATATTTATCGTTATTGTTATCTCTTATTACTTTATCATTAATTAACCTAGAAATCTTTTATTTTGAATTTATTTTTCTATCCATTATTTCCCTTAATTAATGTTTTTTATTATTTTTGCTTATTAACATTTGTATTATTTTAGTTTCTCTTTTTATTATTAAACTCTCTTAACAATTTTCAATTCTTTTATTATTTTTCTCAACAAACTTGTTATTATTTTAATAATGTATTATATTTCTCTCAACAACTTAATAATTTATTATACTTTTCTCAACATTTTAATTTACTATTTTTAACATTCTATCTCAACTGCTATTTTCAATATTCGATCTCAATGACTAATCTGAGTTTCTTCTTCATTCAATTTGTTTCTCCTCCCCTTTCTTAATGGTTATTCACTAATCTTCTATTTAAAAACATATTTCAAACATATCTCAACATTCTTTTCCAACACAATAGCATGATTAATCTGAGTTTCTTCTTCATTCAATTTGTTTATCCTCCCCTTTCTTAATGGTTATTCACTAATCTTCTATTTAAAAACATACTTCAAACATATCTCAACATTATTTTCCAACACAATAGCTTCATCTCTAACCATGAATGAAGTATCCACTTGAAAAGTTGAACATTTCAAAACCACATACACAATTCTTATCCATAAAAAATTATAATGCATTTGAATTATCTTTAATTTAATTAAAATAGAGATCTTTTATTCAATTTTCAAAATTTTATTTACAAAGAAAAAATAATAAATTTAAATAGCTATATTAATTTTTATTTATATTAAATATATATTAATTTTTATTTATAAAAAAATAGTATTTAAATGTTTAAAAATATTAAATTAAAATATATTATTACTCTTATTACTAATAAAAAAAGATAATAAAAAAAATATAACTATCAAAGAATTTGTTATCGGTTAAGCTATATAACATGTATTACTTTGTTATTTATAATATTAATTTCACCAATTAAATAGCGAAGATGATAACTTTCATTAAAAAAAAAATATTAAGATAAATCATTTTTCGTGTAGATTTTCTAACATCCAAGGGTGCATCAAATAGTTGGGAGAAGTTCTCTAGATTGACCAATGCCAAGCCTACCCATGTTGATATAAAGTTTTCTTTAAAAGTCCACTATGGTATATGTTAAGGAGTAGGCCAAAATACAAATAGAGGTGGATCGGTCTTCAATGGTCGACATTTTTTTAATGTATGAAGCAAAAGCTTTCATAGGTAGGTTTCATGGGAAAAAAAGAGCTCTAAGTCAATCCATCATTGGGTAAAGCAACTAGGGTATTGTCATGTGGATTCTCGAGGTTTTAATATCTCTTTTTTCAAGAGTGAGAATGACAATCTAACTACTTTACATCTATGCGAGTGGTTATGAGGCTTTTATGGATTAACACATTTTAAATGGTAATTGTGCTTTGAAAGGACGAGTTTGTAGAATCCATTTATAGTTTAAATTTCAATTACAATTGTTAGAAAAGGGAAAAAATAAATTTCAATTACAATGGTTAGAGAAGGGAAAAAATATTCAAGATCATTGGGAATAAGTTAGGAATATTTTTCACAATTAAAAGAAAAAATATTCAAGATTATCGAGAATAAGTTAGAAATATTTTTCATAATTAGTTCATGATCCAGGAGGATTTGGAATGTTAAAAAAATGATATTATCAAATGCTTATTAAATTGACTTCATTGCGTAAAGCTCGATGAGATCTTTCCAACACAATTTGAACAACCTCAAATGAACGACATATGAGGAAGTTATGACCTTTTGAAGTTCAGCAAAAACAATGCAAAATGGCAAAGGACAGGCTGCCACATGGAAGTATGTACAGTACGATCATATGACATGGCAGTATCATAGATGGAAACATGGCATCACCAAAGGATGACATGTAATACCCATGTTTCCCCCAACTTGTAAATATAACTATAACTTGCCAAAAGACTATGGGAAAACTGAATATGTGTGTATGTTGGAATTGATGAACCTTTTTGTTATAAAAGGTAATGTATCTATTTATGCTATTAAATAAAATGGATAGTGTTGCATAATTGTTGAGGGGATTTTCCAAGGTAGATCATGATGCTATGAGAGAGATGGTGAGGGGAACCAACAATGGTTGAGATAACCCCCGCCAGAACAGTACCTTACTGGATTTAAATTACTTAGACCGAGAATAGTCCTCCCACCCAGGAATAAGTTACCAGTCAACAAGGTAGTTGGGATGTCCTCCTCAAGAATTAATGAGGAGAAGCGAAGAGTACCCCCCTGAAAGACTTCTTGACCTGACCATGAACTGGGGATTCAGACCCATGCAATCTTGCCGAGGAAGGCAAGAAAAGAAGGGAAATCATGGGCAGAAAAGGGGGGGACAATTTTCTAAAGGAGAAGAACATGTGCAACTCTCTGGTTCTGAAGAGAACTGAAAAACGAGTTTGTTCTGGGTATAGGAAGTTGTTGGTGTCATCTTCATTCCAAGATGATAAATGACATTGCAAGAATATGAGTGACTGAGGAAGCACTCATCGCAAACCCCCTTTCTTGGTAAACGATCTGCTAAATCATTGTGGTAAGAGGACAATGATCTTCGTCCCTAACTGTTATTGAACGAGAAGGAAGAGTCTCTCTCAAAGCATCATGATCTAGCTAGGGGGTGGCCAAAGGTAAATTCATCCAGGAGTGGTTGTGCCTACGGTTGGGTGGAAAAGGGCACCCCTCTCATCAGTTGCTTTACCATCTGGTTTTCTTGATAAGTATTCTTATACCTGCATACTAGAATTGAAATGATGGTTGAATGTCTGTGTCTATGTCTATGACGAAAATTTGTATTGTATGATTAATGTAGAAATGCTTATTGTTTTTTTGTGAACCCTTGCATTTGAATGGTTTCTTTTTTCCTCATCTTAACCATTGGAAATATATGAGACGTATGCCTTCAAAAAAATTTAGGAATACGTTTACGATTTTTGTACTGGTTGAAAAATCCTTAAGGGAATTTTCCCAATGATTGAATTTATAACGTAAAAGTCGGGGTAGAATTCGCTAGAACACCTCAGTCTTGTCAACCCCTCGAATTTACCTTTGTGGGTCACTAAAATCGAGCTCTATGGAAGGAGGCCACCTCCTTCAAACCAGGGATGATTTTAAGGATGGAAATTTATTTTAAAATGTAGAAACCTTAGCAAATCTTACTAATCCTTCATATGCCAAATATAAAATGTTTGGCGATATTTTTGTAAAAATATTCAAATGTCTAAGGATTTTATATAGTTTGTATAAAATTTTGGTGATTTTTAAAGTAAAATAATTTTATCCTTTAGGATTTGGGCGAATCATTTTTAGTATAGAAAATCTTATTTTGGGAAAAACCATGGAAAATTAGCTCACGAGCGAAATTTGCCCCTAAAATAATCCATGCTTCAAACCCTTCGTCGATGTGACTGAGAGATCATGTCCACGACCCTAACCAAAACATGGCTAAGAGTTGAACGTGCAACCTAGAGACTTGTCAGAAGATCCATACAACCAAGACCGGGGAACTCTTCACTAGGTCTGAAAGGAGCTAAGCTATTCTAGCTTCGGAACTCCGAGAGTTCAGAGCTCTGGGATTCTATGACTTTACAACCTTCGAAACCAATCGAAGGTAACCTTTTGGTGTGTTTACTGGCGAGGTTGACTGACATATGGAGGTTTCCTTAACTGTGATCATAGGATATGTCCCATCGTTAAACCCTGATCCATTTCCTGGTCACAAAGTGATGAGAACCGTAGATCTGAGGAAATTTTGGATCATCCCTGACCATTAGATATACGTCGTGGTCAGTTTGTCATTGACCACTCCGAGTGAAAAGGAGTGTTAAACCATGGAAAAACCTCCCATGACTATTGGATCTACACCGTGATTAGTCTAGAGTTGACCACTTCGGGTGAAAATAAGTGTTAAGCAGGTGGAACACCCAAACTTCGAACTCACGAAGTGACAAGAAATGTAGATCCGGGGATGTTTCGAGATCTCCCATGACCGTTGGATATACGTCGTGGTCAACCCAATGCTGACCACTCTAGGAGTAAAGAGGAAATTACACAACGAATTCCCCGAACGCCGAAGTCGCAAAGAAATGAAGGTCGTAGACCTATGGATCTACATGGACCCATATCGACCATGGGACATAAGGAGTATTGGGAGGCTACTGGCGAGAGTTTGGACTTAGAAGCTCCGGGAGATTTTGCAGGTAGGGGAAGTTAGAGACTCCCTAAGACTGTCCATCCAGAATGATGTGGCACACCAACATCACCTAGGGTGACGTGGAACCATGTTCATCATGCCACATGTCACCTTGGTTCGTGCTTTGTACAAACCTTATATGCCAATTGGAACGTGACACATGTCATATTTTCCCCTTGCCACGTGTCAACCCTGTGTACATTGCTCGCTTTGCCCAATAACTAGTGGAATACCTCGGGCCACTAGGAGTTCGATACTTTGGAAAACTTGGGAAGCTAGAATGTTGGGCTTAATCGACCGAAGGCCCGAACCTACCTATCCCTACCTCTGCATTTAACGCACCACCACGTGTAAGAGTGGACCCTTCGGGAGTCCGAGAATTCATAACTTCAGAGGTTGGGAGTGGTGTGATTGGATGAGTCGAAATGGGCCAAAGGCCCGAATTTACTTTCTCACTCCTGCACGTTGTCGGAAAATTTAAATATAATTCATTAAATAAAAAGGGACCCTCTCCAAGACTCCGACATTCGGGAGATTTGGGTTCATGAACACATGAGGAGGAATTTTTCCAAAGTCCAAAGACTTAGGCACTAATTAATATTAATGAATCAAAGTGCCTTGGAGATTTTAGTAAATAGTGGGATTTTGTTGTGTTAATGGTTAATTAACCTAGTAGACCTAAAGGAGCTAGACATATGTCAACTTTGGGTTGGAAGAGTCTTTGTATACTATGATGGGGTGTAGTTTTGAATGACAGGGAGCCATGTGGTTTTAAGGGACTCCAGTTAATGAAGGCTTAAGAAACTTGAAGGGCCGTCACTTTCAATTCAGAGCTCGAATTTGAGCATGGCAGCAGTCGTTGGAAATATCTTGATGAGTAGAAGATGATGGAGATCTAGGGAAGAGGATTCGAGATGATTAAGGAAAGAAAAATTTTGATGCCTCATCCCTAAAAATAGTACTTAGGGGTCGGGTGTGTTACATGAAAAGTGGCGGGATGACACGTGGACTATATGGACACTATATCGATGTCATGTGACATCACTGAAAGGATGACACATGGTAGTACGTCATGTGATAGGTGGCATGTACGATAGGTGTTGACATGGAAGGTTACTGGAAACTGACAGATATACAGTCAAGGTGACGTGGTATGCTGACAGGTGTACGGTCGAGGTGACATGGACCAATCAGAGAGTGCCATGTGGCACTTTTCGATTGGCCCAATTTCTCTGAAGGGTATGAAAATATTGTTGGCTCATAAGGGAATTGAACCCATAACCTTTGGCTTGATAAGAGAACATCTTACCACTAGAAAATGTGGTATTTGTTGTAATGGATTGCAAGAATACATTATTTAAAGTTATAGTTGTATAACAATCCACCAAAAGGGGAGGTCACAAGGCTTGAACCTACAACCTCCTCCCTACATACCCATCAATGAATTAATATAATACTCTGACCATTGCACCATGTGCACTCGTTAGTTAGAAAAACCAATGATATTGTAATTAAAGTTTGGATTAATTCCCATTAGAGAATATAGGGGGTCGGGTGGGTTTTGAACCGTCAACTTCCCCTATATAAACCAATCCATTTTTCCATTGTAAGACACAGGATTTTGTGCCAAGAACTCAGAACGGGTTCATTTTGGTTATGATGAATTTTTCGTGTCAACAGTTTTCATCAATTTGTGTGCCAAGAGTTTATGCTCGTGAGATTTTGAGATTTGGGACTCTTTGAGAGAAGTATAGAGTGTTTATAGTCAAAAAATTTGGTTTTCCAAGGCGGTGCCAATTTTGTTAGTTACACTTGTGTTTGAGCAACATATCAAAAGGTCATTGTAAAATAAGCATTAATAGAGTGATATCTCATTTGGAAGAAAACCCAGAGACATAGCCCAAGATGGATGAACTCCATTATCAAATTGTGTAATGTGTCTTGATCTTTTATGTTAATATTTCTCTCCATGTTTGCATTTGTATTTATGCAAGCTATTATCGGTTAATGAAGTTTATGGATAAATAAGCATTTTCACATGTTTATTTACAAATAGTGAAGACTCTAAGTTTTAAAACTATGAAGTAAAGAAATGCATATAGATTCTTAAGCAAAACAAAATTTAATCAATGGCTCATACACATAGTACACTGAGATTTATACTGGAAACCCTCAACTGGGGAAAACCTTTCTTATATTCATTATATCGAATTTCACCATTCTCCATACAATATATACAATGTTTTTAGGTATTTTGTAGATACCAAAACCATAATCCATTAATCCGGGATTAATTTAGAAAACCGCTAAAAATAGCAAAAACCACCCCAAAAAAAAATTCGAGGCGTTGCCTCGAACGCTGCACGTAACTAGGGGGGGGGGCATAATTGCCCCCCCTGGGACCCCCCTAGGAAGCGCCTGACACACACAACACAAAGAGCACTACTAGAGGGATCGTCAGACACAGTTGTCGAATCTAACGCACCAACACACACACATGCAAAGAATATAACACATACCCAACATTCTCCCACTTGTTGTTTTCTTTGCATCAAGGGGTCCACAGGATTATATAGTCAACAATCCAGGGAAACAATGCCCATTGTTACTCTACACCAGGAGAACTTTTCTGTGCTCACGAACTTTATCAATGAATTTGCAACATTCTTCAAAGTGTCAACCTTTTCCAGCAATACCTTCTTTTCCTCCACCATGTCTCTCACAAAGTGATACTTAACATCAATATGATTTGTCTTTGAATGATAACCTGGGTTCTTTGCTAGGAATATTGCACTCTGACTATCACAATCTAATCTCATTGCTTGGTGTACCAACCCAATACCTTAACACAATCTCTGTAACCATACTTCTTCCTTGCTTGCATGAGT
This sequence comes from Picea engelmannii, assembly GCA_009831015.1. Taxonomy (NCBI): domain Eukaryota; kingdom Viridiplantae; phylum Streptophyta; class Pinopsida; order Pinales; family Pinaceae; genus Picea; species Picea engelmannii. The sequence continues at coordinate 339,679 of ML805243.1, forward strand.
GCCTGCCATGTATTCATCTTATGTATTTAAGAGTTCCACTATAGCCTGTCTTTTGCTCATCCAACTAATTTCTCCTCCAAATAGGTTAAACACATACCCACTTGTAGATATTTTGTGATCTAGATATCCAGCCCAGTCGGCATCAACAAATCCATGTATGTACACCACTCTGTCCAATCCTGGTCTTCCTTGGTAGCACAATCCATAATTGTTAGTGCCACGCAAATACCTGAAGACCCTCTTTACTATTTTCCAATGCTCCTTCCCTGGTTTTTACATATACCTACTCAAAAATCCCACTGCATGTGCAATGTACGGTCTATTACAGACCATTGCATACATCAGATTGCTAACTGCACTGGCATATGGAACATGGGACATGTCCTCTTCTTCTTCCTGTGTCTTGGGACACTGATCTGCAAATAACTTTACACCTATAGGAATAGGAACCTTGATCGGTTTACTTCCATGAATATTAAATCTCTGCAATATCGTCTCAACATATTTTCTCTTATTCAACCAGAGTTTCTTGTTTGCATGATCTCTTTTAATTTCCATTCCTAGAATGAAGTTAGCAGCACCGAGATCCTTCATGTCAAATTTGGAGGATAGCTACGATTTCACCTCCTTGATAACATCCATGTTAGTTTGTACCAACAACATGTCATCAACATACAACACTACATAAATGAAGTGATTACCAACCATCTTGGAATATACATAGTGATCAACCCTGTTTATCACAAATCCCAATCCAAGGATGCAAGTGTCAAACTTTTGGTACCACATCCTATGTTATTGCTTCAAACCATATAGTGACTTCTTTAGCTTACAGACCAACTCTTTCTTCCCCTTCACTACAAAGCCTTTTGGCTTCTTCATGTAGATTTCTTCTTCTAGATCCCCATGTAGGAATGTTGTCTTCACATCCATCTATTCCACTTCAAGATCAAAAGCAACAACAATAGATAAAAGAAATCTAATATAAGTTAACTTAGCAACAAGAGAAAAAATCTCACCAAAGTCAATTCCCTCTACCCGGGAATAACCATTTGCTACTAACCAAGCTTTGTATTTCTCCACTTTTCCTTCTGGATTAAACTTTTTCTTAAACAACCATTTTCTACCAATAGATTTTCTTCCATCTAGAAACTCAACTATATCCCATGCCTCATTCTTATCCAAGGAATCCATTTCTTCAACCATGGCCTTCTTCCAGTGTTTACTATCCTTTAAATTCACTACTTCCCTGACAGTTATGGGATCATCATCAGTAATAGATAAAGAAAAATTGGAACAGAAATCAGGTGGACTATACCTTTCTGGTTTCCTTCTTTCTCTCACCGATCTCCTCAATACTAGGGTATGAGGTTCTTCTTCTTCTTCTTCTTCTTCTGCTTCATCTTCTTCAGATGATTCAGATTTTGCATCATCCAACTCAAGCTCTATTTTCTCAGGTTCTTCTGGCCTTGGTAGGAATTCCTATTTGGAAACATCTTTTACTTATCTGAAAACAACATCTCGACTGTAAAAACTATTCTTGGTATCTGGGTTCCAAAGATTATAACCTTTCACACCATCTTTATAACCAATAAAGATACACTTTTCAGCCTTTTTATCCATCTTACTCTTATTTTCCTTTGGAACATGTACATAAGCATCACAACCAAACACTCTAAGATGTTGAAGAGAGGGTTTCTTTTCATTCCATACCCCATGTGGAGTTTTATCATCTAACGTTGATCAAGGTGATCAATTGACCAGGTAACATATTGTACCCACTGCCTCTGCCCAGAATTCCTGTCCTAACTCGGCATCGTTGAGCATGCTCCTTGCTTTTTCCATCAATGTCTTGTTCATCCTTTCTACAACTCCATTTTCCTAAGGAATCTATGGAGTAGTCTTCTACCTTTCTATACCACACTTCTTACATAATTATTTGAATTCATTTCCGCAGAATTCTCCACCATTATCTGTTCTCAATACCTTTATTTTCTTTTATGTTTGATTTTCTACCAGGGCCTTAAACTCTTTAAATTTATCAAATACCTCAGATTTCTTTCTAAGAAAATAAAACCATGTGTTCCTTGAGAAATCATCTATGAATGAAACATAATACACAGATTTACCTAGGGATGGAATAGGAACAGGTCCAAACACATCACTGTGTATCAACTCTAAGATCCCCTTTGCTCTTGTAGCACGAGATGGGAATGTTACTCGATTGTGTTTACCATATATGAAATGTTCACAGAAATAAAAATCCAAAGTGAAATTAGACATACCTTCAACCATACCTTTACCGTGTAGTGTTCGAAGGCCCTTTTCTCCAATATGCCCCGGTCTTTGATGCCACAACATGGTCTTCTTTTCAGGGATAGTATTGGTATTTTCTCCTTCATTTCTTTGCTCAGGGAAAACATAACTGTTACACCCACTAGTATAAGTGCTTCCCAACAACTTGTACAGAGTTCCACACCGAACTCCCCTCATCAACACCATTGCCCCTCGTACCATCTTGCAAGTGCCCTTTCCCAATACAATATCCACTCATACATCATCCAACTTGTTTACATATATTAGGCTCCTAGATAGTTTTGGAATGTGCATAACCCCAATGAGAATTCTAATCCTTCCATCTTTTAGCATCAACTTAACCCTTCCACATCCCAGGATTTTGGTTTTCGAGTCATCTCCTAGGAATACATCACCACCATCATATTTTTCATATTCACGGAACCACTCCCTATGAGGAGTCATATGATATGATGCACTTGAATTGATCAACCATACATCATGGTCTGCATGTGTACCTGTAGATACCAGGTAAACATCACCTCCTTCTTCAGTGGATGTTTTTTCCTCTTTGGAAGAGGTACTATCATATCCCTTTGATTTATCAACCTTCTTAGACTTGCAATCTTTCTTATAATTCCATGTTTTACCACACTTTCAACCTTTCCTCAAAGATTTTCCTGGAGACTTAGATCTACCTATAGATTTAGATCTTCCCCACGAAGACTTACCAGGATCCCTGTCTTGGGTGCAACGCCTTACAAATAATGCATCTATGCTATGACCATCCATGCTTTTCCACCTCATCTCTTCAGATAACAAGGATGAAACTACATCCTCATACTTCAATGTAGATTGAGTGGTACTACCAATTTCTACAACCAGATTATCCCAAGAGTCTGGCAAAGAAAATAATAGAGTAATACACTTATCTTCTTATGCAATCATAATATTAACAGATATGAGTTGACTTACCAGAGTATTAAAGGAATTTAGATGTTCTATCACATAATTTCCATCTTCCATCCTAATATGATACAACTTCTTTCAAAGAAACAACTTATTTACCAGGGACTTTGATTGATACAAATTCCCTAACTTATCCCATAGTTCCTTGGTTGTAGATTCTCTCGAGACATTCAACAACACGGAATATACCAGGCAGAGTCGAATATTACTCCTTGCTCTTTTGTCCTCCCAATCTTCCTTCGACATACCAGTAGGTGGTGTACTAGTAGGTTGTGTACAAGTCCTCTATGTGCCATTAGGCTACACCACAACAATCCATTGTTCTTTGTCTACAAGAAGGTTCTCCATCTTCATCTTCCATAGGTAAAAGAATTTACCGTTGAACTTCTCTATCTTGATTCTAGAAGAGCTCTCCATTCCTCTTTCTACACTCGAATAACCATCGCAAAATCCCCCACTAAACCCAGGTTTATCACAGACCCAAGATAAACTTGATCTATCAAGACTGAGCCAAACCCTCAGCAACACAGGAATCCCTCTGAAGCCAAAAATGAGATTTGATACCACATGTAAGTTTTAAAAATATGAAGTAAATAAATGCATATATATTCTTAAGAAAAATAGAATTTAATGAATGGCTCATACACATAGTACACAGAGATTTATACTGGAAAACATCAACCGAGGAAAAACTTTCTTATATTCATTATATCAAATTTCACCATTCACCATACAATATATACAATTTTTTTATGTATTCCATAGATATCAAAACCCTAATCCCTTAATCTGGGATTAATTTAGAAAACCACTAAAAATAGAAAAAACCGCCCAAAAAAAAAAATCGGGACGTTTCCCCGAACGCTACGCGTAACCAGGGGGTGCCATACTTGGCACCCCCTGGGACCCCTCTAGGAAGTGCACGAAACAAACAACACAAATATATCTACTATAGGGATCTTCAGACGTAGTTGTCAAATCTGACGCACCCACACACACACACACATGCAAAGAATATAACACATACCCAACAAAGACAATCATAATTTTTGAATTAGGTTGGATGTTAAAATAAGATCAAGAACCAATTTCATATCTAAGTATTTTCAGATCAAGTTGGTATTAGAGATGGTTGGTATCACTGGAAGGAAATTTGGTATTAGATATGGTTTGACATGTATTTGCATGCAAATGCTTACGAGGTCCAAAGTCAAGCTTGGTGAAGGATCGTTTGAAGAGTAGATTCTTGAGATTGGTTCGAGGCGTGCATTTCAAAAAAGAAATGGATTCAAAAAAATAATGGCATTATTCTAATCCAAATCCTTTCGGTACTGAAGAGACATCCTTTTATCCATTCATGGAAATGAAGGCCATGGTGGAAGAAATGTACGAGGATATAAAGAAGGCCAAGGGAGAAAATACACTAGTAAAAACTGAAGCAGTTGAAGGATAAGGAGAAGGTGAAGAATGTCCAAAGTCTCCTTTCATCCTCATCATCATCATAATCTTCTTACGGTGAAAGTGAATATTCTTCTCATAAGCGGAAAACACATTCTAAGAAGCCTTCTCATTCTCAAGATTTTCCTTTGTTAAAGCTACATGTAAAGTTTTATTTTCCTATTTATGATGGAGAGTTGAATGCAGAGAAGTTGGAAAATTGGGTCAAAAAAATTGAAGTATATTTTAGGGTACATAAAATCATAAAGGACACTGCAAGGATACAGTTGGCTACTCTTCACCTGAGCTGCACAACATTGACATGGTGGGAGAGTCAGACACAAGATGATCTTATTCAACATAGTAAAATCATTTCTTCCTAGATTGAATTCACTGTTGCATTAAGAAAGAAATTGTATCCATTATCTTATATGCAAACATCAATGATTGCTTGGAAACATTTGAGACAATCAAAAGGGAAAATTGTTCAAGCTTATACACAAGAATTTAAGAGGAAGGAATTATCTTTAGGAATTCCATTACATACTCCTAGAACTCTTCTAAAGTATATTGGTGGTTTGCATTCCTATATTTGACATACTATATTGATGTTTAATCCTACTAATATTGACGAAGTGTCATTACAAGTTACTAATATTGAAGCTAGCAAGAGAAATTATGTGTTCAAGGATAAGAAGCCACATGAATTATAGAAGTAGTTGAAGGAAAAAGGGAAGAGTACGAAGAAAGCTACAATACTAAAGAATGAAGAGAAGAATCCTACATGTTCTCATTGTGAGAAGAAAGGACATGATGAGAAACATTGTTGGAATTTCCATCCAAAATTGAAGCCAAAGTGGGTTCATCCTAGGAAGGGTAAAAAGAAGACCATGACCATAGCTCAGGATCTTGGATCAGATCCTGAGGATGAAACGAAGGTTACAACTATAGGCATCAAAGGTAAACCTTTTGTTGTTATTTTTACTTCATCTACTTCTTCTGCAAATACTAAAGTAATTCCTGACGGAAGGAAAATAAATGAATCATTTCATTTACGAGTTATCTCAAAGCATACTAAGATTGATACACTTGTTGATAGTGGATCACAAGTAAATCTTATTTCAGAGCAAGTTGTTAAGAATATGGGATTGAAAACTAGGCCTCATCCAAGACTGTATCCTTTGGGATAGATTTGTGATAATGCTCAATTACAGGTAACTATGCAATGTAAGTTACAACTTGCGATCACATCTATTTTCATTGATGAGGTAGAGTTAGATGTGGTTCGAGTTGACATTTGTGGGATGGTTTTGGGAAGTCCATACTTGTATGACAGGAACGACATTTTTTAACAGAACAAGTGTCATCTTTTCAAATATGGGATTGATTTCATTATGAGAGATCATCAGATGAAGACTAATATAAATGTTGTCACTACAGGGAATGTGAAAATCCTAGTTAATTCTAGTATCTAGGATCCATATTTACAGCCTACGGTTGAAAGTAAAACATGTCCTTTGGTTAATGTTGTTCTTGTTAAGAAGGAAAAATATGTTGGTGTTTCTTTCTATTTCTCATCTATATATTCAATTTTGTCATTCATTTTTATGCTAGTCAGTGGAGTATGGTTAGTAGTTGCAACAATGAATGGCAAAGTTTGTGAATTGGAGGGAATTATTAACTTAATCAACAATGTTGTTTTAGTTTTCATTATTGTTGTGATTATTCAAGTGATCTTAATCCTATCTAGATGGATGGATGATACTGGACAAATGAGGCGAAAATACCCTCACTTCATTTCTGAGTAATCCATAATTTTGGAGGTCCAAAAGTTCTTCAGTGGGGAGGTGTGATCTAGGAGGATCTAGAACGCTCAAAATTTGATAGTCTCAAATGCTTATTAAAATGAATTCATTGCTTATATATAGACGAAATATTTCCAACACAATTATAATGGCCTCAAACGAACATCGTATGAGAAAGTTATGACCTTTTGAAGTTCAGAAAAAATAGGGCAAAATGGCAAAGGACATGCTACCACGTGGCAGTACAAATAGTATGATCAGATGATGTGGCATCATCATATATGGACATGTGGAATCACTAGAGGGTGACACATGGTAGGATGACATGTGGACTGTATGGACATTGTACGGATGTCATGTGGCATAACTAAAAGGATGAAACTTGGGAGTACAAAATAATGACACATGGCACTACATCAAGTGGCAGGTCACATGTACAACATGTGTTGACGTGGTAGGTGACTGGACCGATAAATTTTAGCTAACAGATGTATGGTCTAGGTGACATTTCGTACTTACAGGGCAGTTGACAGGTATCTGATAAAGGTGACATGGACCAATCACAAAGTGCCATGTGGCCCTCTCCGATTGGCTCAGTTGGTCTGAAGGGTATCAAACATTTTTTGGCTCGAAAGGAAATCAAACCCACAACCTCCGGCTTGATAAGAAAACGCCTTACCACTTGGCCACATGGTATTTTTTGTAATGAATTGAAATAATATATTATTTAAAGTTATAGTTGTATAATAATCCGCCAAAAGGGGAGGTCACAGGGCTTGAACCCATGACCTCCTCCCTAGATACCTTCCATTGACTTAACATAATACTCCAACCATTGCACCATGTGCGACCTTTTTTTAGAACAACCAATGATATTGTAATTAAAGTTTGGATTAATTCCAATTTAAGCATATAGGGGGTTTGGTGGGTTTTGAACCGCCGACTTCCATAATATAAAACAATTCATTTCTCCATTGTAAGACACATGATTTTGTGTCAAGAACTCAGAACGGATTCGTTTTGGTTATGATGAATTTTCTATGTCAAGGGTTTCCATTGATTTACATGCCAATAGTTTACGCTCATGATATTTTGAGCTTTGGGATTCTTTGAGAGATGTATAGGGTGTTTATAGTCAAAAGTTTCATTTTTTTTGAGGCAGTGTCGATTTCGATAATTACACTTGTGTTTGAGAAATAAAACAGAAGTAAAAGAAGCATATTTGAGCATTAATAGAGAGGTCTCTCATTTGGAAGTGGACCCAGAGACATAGCCCAATATGGGTGAACTTAATTATCAACTTGTGTAATGTGCCTTGATATTTGTTGTTAATATTTCTCTCCATGTTTTCATTTTTATTTTCGCACATTATTATCAATTAATGAAGTTTATGGATAAATAAGTGTTTTCACATGTTTATTTGCAAATAGTCAAGACGATCATAATTTTCGAATTAGGTTGGATGTTAATGTAATCTTAAGAACTAATTTGACATATAAGTATTTTCAGATCAATGTTACAAAGATAAAGATATATATGGATATGGATATTTATGAGGGATTTCGAGAGGATATCAATTTAATAGTGGGGGATGAGGAAATATGGAAAATCATAAACTATTAGAATACTTATTTCAAATTCTCGTATTGTAGATTGTAAGCTCATATGAAAATATCATGTCCATGAGAAAACCTAAAGATTGTATTACCTGAATTATTTCCAAGGCCAATTCAGTTTATTTCTAAATGAATCCAAACCTAATGATTTGATGGAAGCTAATAAGAAGGCTAATATTTTGGATCACAATTGGACCCTATCAGGAAATATGGATATATTAATCCCACCTAGAGCTAGATCCAATCCAAAACCCAATGATTTTCATATTGTTGAGCCCACTCCTGATCCTTTTACTGCCATCTGGGAGGCAATGAAAAGGTTAGAGATGAATTTCATGCAAACAACAAATGCATTGCAAAAAAAACTCGTTCATCTTGATAGAAATCAACAACAAAGCAAGTTTCCTCCTAGAAATGGGTATTGAGGCCCTCCTACAAATGAAATACCTCCTTAAACTATGGATCCAACTAATATTATTCACCGTGATGTTCTTTACTATTGTCAATATTGTGATAGTTTCCATGATGAAAAGACTTGTGCCAGATATATTGAATTAATGAAGGAGAGTTCTCAAAGTGATGATGGATATATGGATTCTTGTAATAATGTGTCTGATGGAAGAAAAGGGTTCCACTTGTCCCAACAAAATATTCAACAAGTTAAGGACAAGATCATAGAATCATTGAAGTCTAGAACATGGGCCGGTGTAGGAATTGTTTTTACATTCCCTCAAGGTGACACCTTATGTTATGTCCTTCACTTAGAGTTTGAAGCAATGAACAACATCATTGAATATGAAGAAATTTTTCTTGGATTTTGTCACAACCCCATCATTACGACTATAGGCGACGCAACGCAAAAGGAAATTTTGTTTTTTTATTTAAGAAAGAACGAAACAACGACCATAGTTAATCAACACAACTTGACGATGAACACAACGCTTTCATATTCGGAAACAGACATAAATGACCCTGCATACTAGCACATTAGGGAACTAGAAGAAACATTTGATAATCAATAGACAGATAAACAAACGACTACCCTCCCAACATAAGAAAGACAATGCCTACAAGCTAAAGGACAACATCAACAATCTGACACAATGAATTCGACGACCAGTAACTTAGAAACCACTACGGTGTGCAAAAAAAAACGCATTGAGGCGTTACATAACCAAGTACCAACATCAATTCTAATGAAGAAACTCCCAAATCGGGAAGCACAAGACTCCGACCAAGTTATCATTCACATATATCCATAAGGGCACACAATGATCCCCTCACTAGGAATCATGTTGTCACAAGGTGATATGCGTGACAGTAACCAAGGTGAAACATAACACATCTAGACCAATAACCCAAGAAAAATCCAACTCACTAGGAGACCAAATTAATTGTCGAAACACATGAAGACTATACCCAAGCACCCAAGCAACAAGTCAATAAGGTGCAAGGGAAGTCTAACGACTAAACAATCATACATCACATTAGATTCCTAGCGCAACAAATTCTAATGCAAACATACATCAATTAAGGATGCGGTTAGCCATATATGAATTATTCCCTCGAGAATCCATTCTACAATATCATGTATCAATTAAAATCCTCCCTCTTGCTTTTCAAGTCATTTATTAATTAATTAATATTTATTAACAAAATTCTCACTACAATTGCCTTTCACTAACATATAATTCCTTGCATAAGCCTAAGATAAATCTTCCAACCCTATCATTATTATCGATGTCTACTAATACATGATATATCGGTTTATTAAACACATGATATTGTTGTCTATTAACACATGACACATGTTGTCTATTAAATATATGATATTACAGAGTTAAATATGATATCGTTGTGTAAGTATCAATAAGATCCATAACGATATGATGTCACGTTGTATATATCACTGCGTAAATAACATTTATTGTCA
>ML805244.1:0-10009 GCA_009831015.1 Picea engelmannii
AATAAATCCCCCCCTCCCACCCTCTATTTATTAGATATATTATATCTAATAAATCCCCCCCCTCCCACCCTCTATAGAGGGTGGGAGGGGGGGGATTTATTAGATATATTTATTAGATATAATATATCTAATAAATCCCCCCCCTCCCCCCTCCCACCCTCTATAGAGGGTGGGAGCGGGGGGATTTATTAGATACATTATATCTAATAAATCCCCCCCTCCCACCCTCTATAGAGGGTGGGAGCGGGGGGATTTATTAGATAATGTAAAATGGTAGATTAGTGATCTTAAATTAAATTAAATTATTATGAGTGTAAATAGATTCTATAACCTAAAATGGTAGGTTAGTCCTCTTAAATTATATGTTGGTTATTCTTGTTATAATTATGGAAATACTATTGGAGTTTTAGTTATTATAATTAAAAAAATGGAGGAATTGAATAGTAGTATTACCACGAGAGTTGAGTGATAATATATTATGAAATAATAACCTAAAGTCATTAAGAAAGATCGATATAAAATTACTCTACTCATAAGATATATTATTATTAAACTTAAATGTAATACGCCCATGCCATAACAATATATGTGACCTTAGATGTGTAAAATATCATAAAAATGGAATTGAGATATACATGATCTCCGAGAAACAACTAGATGAGATCTATATACATATCAAGTTGAGTTTTGTGTTTTAAAAAACTATGGTCACTTTTGGATGGACATTGTTGACGTAGGGGTACAACATGCTTACCCTAATTTAGTGTAACAATGTATATGTGAATTATGAGGCAAAATGTGTGTGAGGTAATTAATTTATCGAGAGATGTGTTAATTTTGTTTAGGTATTGTTTAGTTATTTTATTAAATGGAAATGTGTACGAAATCATTATTTTTTGTTGTACATGCTTACTCTAATTTAGTGTAATAATGAATATGTGAATTATGAGTGAATTATGAGGCAAGATGTATGTGAGGTAATTAATTTATGGAGAGGTTTGTTAATTTTTTAGGCATTGTCTAGCTATTTTACTAAATGTTTTTTTTCGTCGGAATCCGACGACATAAATCTGCACGAAACCATTATTTTTTGTTGTTTAAAATCCAGTTTTGAATGCAAAAATGGAATAAGCACGCTGGAAAATCCCGGGGCATTGGATTATACATAAATAATCACTCAAATCTGTAAATCTAACAATTTTATGCAGAAAAATGTCTCCCTAAAAAATCACCAAAAAACCTTCATTTCATAGAACGTTTAACCTACATCATTTTTTAATATATATAATGAACCTTTGTAATTGATAAAAACACTATAGAGATTTATTTTGCTATAATTAATGATCACATATGTTTATGATGATTTATCTTATCCTTTTCTTTCTAATACAAATATAAGTTTTGAAACTTAGATCTTATAAGTTTTCATAAAAATGATCTTACTTGGTTTTAGAATAAATCAAATTTTACGTTTCACATAATTAGTAATCAAACTAAGCATTTGAAACTTAGATCATATAAGTTTTCATAAAAATGTTATTACTTGGTTTTAGAATAAATCAAATTATTGACGTTTCACATAATCATTAATCAAACTAAGCATTTGAATTTTACTTGGTTTTAGAATAAATCAAATTTTACGTTTCGCATAATTAGTAATCAAACTAAACATTTAAAACTTAGATCATATAAGTTTTCATAAAAATGTTCTTACTTGGTTTTAGAATAAATCAAATTATTGACGTTTCACATAATTAGTCATCAAACTAAGCATTTGAATTTTTGAACCAGAGAAATTCAGAAACCTCATACATCAATCATTTTCATTTTCAAAATTGAACTTTGAAATATCATATATATATATATATATATATATATATATATATATATATATATATATATATATATATATATATATATATATATCAACAACTTCTTAATTCTATAACTCTCATTTACAAATTTGGAAAATTTGCTTTTTAAAAATCACATTATTAAAATTATAATTAAATCGAGTTGGAAAAACAAAAACGTTTTCCTTTTATGACTAGCATTTACAATTTATAAAACTAGCATTTACAATTTATAAAAGTACTTTTAAAAAATAATGAAAAATAAAAATAGGCATAAAATTATGCAATATGTACATGTAAATTTTAAAGACAAAATCAACAAGTTAATATTCTGTTATATAATTTGCAACCTAGAGATAATTGTTTTGAATGAACTCTGAAATATCTAAAACTCACATTTATAAATTTTCATAAGTAGAAATACACATTGCTAAGTAATTATGTAACGAAAATAAACACAATGAACAACATTCAATCACCCATGAATAACTCATAAATTTAGGCAAATGCTAGGGAAAACCCCAATGAGGGAGAGAGATTATATTATTCACCTTCAGGAAAGTACATAATAACAACAATAACACTTTTCTAGCCAAGAGAAAAACCACTTACAACACAAAATTTGTCCCACCACAATTTGTCTTCAAATTCGTCCCACATTCCGTACAACTGTACAGTTTTGTTGAACTTGGCACCTCGATATTTGTGCCCAAAAATAGGCTACTGTACCCTCCTTTTGTATGGCCGACCTCCTTCAGAGAACTCATGAAAATTGCCTCGAAAAACATGCAACAAGTTGCCTCGATTTCCATTCCCAAGTTTGATGTTGTACGACCTATACAGAGTCATACAGTATGGTCTGTCCCAACAAAACACAACAACACAAAAAACATAAATGTGTTCCTTGGGATTTGTGCCCTATCTCTCTTGGGAAAATTGCCCTTGTTGCTACCCTCTTTCCTCTCTCTAGCTTACTCATAAAATCTCTCAATCTCCTTCGCTCAATGTGTCTTGCACACTACTCAATGCATTCTTTTATAAATCTGAAAATGACTTTTTCCCTCCAAGCTCTCTTTTCACCTTCCCAAACTCTAAATCCAAAGGCCAAGATCTAATCTTTCCTTTACAAGATCAAGGGCCATGATTCATTCCCTCCAAAATAAATCACTTAAAATGTTAAAGTACATTTCACTTTATTACATAAGTGCACTTTATGAAATAAAGTCACTTTAATATTAGAAGGTACACTTTATTAAAAAGTTACTTTAATAAAAAAAACCACTTTGCAACTTTATAAAAACTCATTACAAAGTTAAGTGCCTAGTACTATCAGCATAAGGTAACATCCACATACAAGACAAAACATGCAAAGTACCTCCTTAGCTAAAAATCTAACACTCGCGTGAGGGATGTATTTGTTGCCATCTCCATCATCTGGTCCCATCACACTGTGCTTAGTAGGAGCTCCCTCTGAACCTAGAGCCATCGTCAACACTTGCATAGAACTCAAACTAGAAGATCTTCTCCTGATAACTACCCGAAACCTTGAGCTCCTTGGAGAATCCACTCCACCTTGAGCATTGGTTCGACCACACCAATTGAGCCTCATGTTGGTGCTCATAAGAGACTTGTTCTCTTCTCTCGGAATGCAAGACTGAATCCTTGGTACCACCACAGTCTCAGGAGCCTCCTCATGCTCCTCATATGATGATGAATCATACATTGAAGGTTGTCCTCGCAACATATACAACCTTTCCACCCGATCACCGATCAACTATAGTTCCATCGGGTCCACTCCCTCCCTCTAGATAAAGACATGTTCACTCTTGAACAATGTACAATATCCTACATCCTCCAAGGTTGAGACTGAGAGAAATTTAACTCTCAACCCTAGAACAAAGAGAACTCCATCAAGCTCCAGGAATCCTCCATACTTGATTCAGAATCTAACCTTTCCAACTCCACGTACAGCTTGCGCCATACCACCTTCATTTATCACTTGTCGGTCAGGACCTGTCTCTGTGATCATTAGGAATACTTGCCATATTCTTGTCATGTGGAAAGAGCCTCCACTATCCACAATTTATATGATATCAACTCCAAATCCTCCGCTACCGACACTAGAAACTAGGGTAACCAAAGAAAATTCCTTGTCATACTCGGAAGAAAATTCCTTCATAGTTGTTGTAGCAGTTGTCTCAGCCCCCTCCAGTTCCTTCTTCTTCTTCTTCTTCCTCTGAGGAAAATGAAAATCAAGGTCCTCCAACTTGTTACAACAATAACACCTTACTTTACTCAAGTCCCTCCCAAAACTTCCTTTCTTCTTGCTCTTTGCAGTAAGCACAACATTCTCATCGGCTCCATATGTCTTCTGTGCACTGCTTTGAGATCCTTCCCGGATCTCCTCCTGAGTGAAATCATCTCACAGTTTTCTCCAATATGGAAGATGCTCATGAACCACTACACACTTCACAAAGACTTCTCAATCATTGGTAAAGCCTTTCAAGGCTACCCTCACCAACTCTGAATCCAATACAACTTCTCCAATTGTTGTCAGCGCATCTTTCAGTTGAGCTACCCGGGTAAGATAAGAAGAAACACTCTCCTCCTTACCCATCTTGGTATCATGCAACTTAGCCTTCAAGGACATCTTCTGGTTTTCATTCTTCGCCTCAAATAAGTTCTTATGTGTATCCCACATATCTTTGGTTGTCTTCTTCTCAGCCAAGTGTGGGATAAGGTGATCCTTCACCCCATCCAGAATAATCCTCTGAGCTTTGGCCTCCTTGACCTCATGGAAATCCAAAGCAACAGTATCTGATGTGAGAACCATAGAAATAGAACTGACATAGTTCCAAATCTTGTTCTCCTTGAGAACAATTGACATCAAGACCTTCCACTGCAAATAGTTGGAAATGTCATCCAACTGATCCTCAAATATAATGCATGCAGCCATATTCCCTGTCACAACTCAAGGAAAACAATCACAATTTCCCCCCCTTCAAACTTGCCCAAAAATCTCACTGCTCATTGTCACTCAGAGCCCAAGCTCTGATACCATGTAAATTTTAATGACAAAATCAAAAAGCTAATATTTTGTCATACACTTAGCAACCTAGAGATAAATGTCGTGCATGAACTCTGAAATGTCTAAAACCCACATTTAGAAATTTCCACAAGCAGAAATACACATTGCTAACTACTTATGTAGTGGAAATAAACACAAGACCCATGAATAACTCAGAAATTTAGGCAAATGTTAGGGAAAACTCCAATGTGGGGAAACTTAATGAGAGATAGAGAGATTCTATTATCCAGTTTCAGGAAAGTACATAACAACAACAATAACACTTTTCCAGTGAAGAGAAAAACCACTTACATCACAAAATTTGTCCCACCACAATCTGTCTTGAAATCCGTGCCACAGTCCGTACAACTGTATAGATTTGCTGAACTTGGCACCTCTAAATTTGTGCCCGAAAACACGTTGATGTACCCTCTTCCTATATGACCGACCTCCTTCAGAAAACTAAAAAAATCTACCTCGAAAAATGTGCAACAAGCTACCTCGATTTTCATGCCCAAGTTTGTTGTTGTATGGCCTGTACGGATCCTTACAGTACAACGTGTCCCAACAAAACATAGCAACACACAAAATAGAAATGTCTTCCTTGGGATTTGCGTCCTAGCTCTCTTGGAAAACATACCCTTCTTGCTGCCCTCTTTCTTCTTTGTAGCTTACTTAAAAAATATCTCAATCTCCTTCGTTCAATGTGTCTTGCACACTACCCAATGCATTCTTTTATAAATTTGAAAATGACATTTGGTAACCTCTGGATTTGAAATTGTGACCTCTTATGAGAAAACACATGTTCTTACCCTACCCCTTTTGAATTTGAACTTGTGATCTTTTATGACGAAACACATGTTCTTCACCAATAAACCCACTCAAATATGACCTCTTATGATGAAACACATGTTCTTAATCGTTAAACTCACTGAGACCCACTCATGTTCTATACCATAATCCAAATCTGATTTAAATATCGATTTAATACTTGTTACAAGCTTATATGCCAATTCTCTTTTGAAATTCGACTTAATAAGCTTATTCTTGAGCAACAAGCTTCCATACCATATGTTCATTTGAAACTTGACTTAATTTGTTCATAATGAGTCAAACGAATGGCAGACGGCAGCGTGGTTGCGTCTCGTCCCATCGGGTCACTACCTCTCGGTTGCGTTCGTTTTCCCTTCACGTGAGGAGTTTTGAATATGGGAACAACCCTCGGACTTTCGTTCGTGGTTTTCAGTCGTTTGTTGACTCTGAGATTGTGAAGGAAGCTGCACGAGGAGGAACGCGGCGACAGAGGGGCTAACTTCAGATCATCGGATCTGAAGTTGTGCCGGATGGTGTATAGGCCGGCGGATCTGAAAGCATTCAGTTTGCTCGCCGTGAAAGAGTTTTTTCGTTCCAATTCACTGCTTATAACTACAACCGCATTCCTCCGCATGTTTCCACGTCCAGACCTTCCGAGTTATTTCGTTCCTATTCATTGCTTATAACTACGCCCGTATTCCTCCGCATCTTTCCTCGTCCAAGCCTTCCGAGTTCTTTTGTTCCTATTCACTGCTTATAACTACGCCAGTATTGCTCCACATCTTTCCTCGTCCAAACCGTCTAACTCTGAGAGTTCTCTCTCTCCCGTGCTAAAATTATCTTCTCCTGCGAATCTATCGGTCAGATATCATACCGTTTGTCTGCAAACACTGAGTTTCCATCTGATTTCTATAGTATATCATATTGTTTATCTGCTAATACTGATCAGATTTAAGATGAAGAGAACTCTAATGGCGGCGCTGGTTATGATCTCTCTCCTGCTCGTTTCAGGCCGTTGCTGCAGCGCCAGGTTACTGGAGAGAGAGCTGTTTATTGCCCCAGGAAATCCCTCGGCCTTTGATCCCAATCTCAATTCCGTGTCCGAAGGTCAGGTGGAGAAGGATGCGGTGCAGTGTGATCAAGAGAATCGCCCCTGGATCATCTCTTCGACCCCCTGCTCGAAGAATTCTGTGAACGAGATCAACAAGTTATCGTTCAGGCTTAGTCCGACAATTCAAAATATAAAGAAGGCCGGCGAATCGCCTGTATCGAGCGAAGACGAGGGCGTATTAAATTTCATGCCGAAAGGCAGACCCAGTCTTAATGTAAATTCGATGGAGATGACCGAACAGCGGCTCTCCAAATCCAGGCATAGCCCCGGGGTTGGTCACATGGAGATGACCCGTCATAAATCTCAAACAAGAAACGTCGACATCCATGACAGCACTGGAGATGATAAAAGAAAAAAACGGAAGCTAGGTTCTCAGCCAAGCCCAGGGCACGGCCATTGATACGGCTTCAGCTCTTTACAGAACATTAATAAGAGCCGTTAACAGCAAGGTTTTGGGAAATTACCGAAATACAGTTATCTGTTTGCGTATCGTGAATTCAGAGAATTTGTTGAATACCAAGTATACAACAATATTTTCCATTGCTATATGTAAAATTCCCCGATATATGATGATATATGTAAAATTCCATATGATATATGTAAAATTCGGCAATGGTCTCACCAAGCGCTTTTTGCTCAGTTGTACGCCATTTTCTATTGATATATGTAAAATTCTCCGACCAAACGGCCATTTAGAAAGGCGGTTGAATCTTCATGGAGCTTCGTACCAATTAAAAGATCCATCGAACTTATACTTCAGTTTGAATATGTATGCGTGTTCAGTTTTCATTTTATTTTTAAATAATCACAATCGCAAATGTCTTCAATTTTTATAGTTAAAGTATAATTTATATAAAGAAAAAATCATAAATATATTTACGCTCAAAGTTAAGGGCGTACATCTATTGACAATGGGTATAATTAATGATCTTTTAATCTTATTTAACCTTAAACCCTAATTTGAAGGCTATGCATTGAAGATGCTGACATATTCTTAGTCGTCCTCCAAAATCAATGGGTCAGATTTATTGTTCATAACTTTCTTGCATTTATCAAAGCATCAGTTAACATGTTTACTTTTTAACATTTACCTAATCACATTAAAAAATTACTGTAAAGATATGTAATTACCACATTTAAATAATTAAGTATGATTAAACCGTACACCCAAACATTTCATATTACCACAGACGGATTACAGATTACCACAAAAGTTTTATGACAAGCCTTCTCAACCGATACGTTTCGGCATTCTCAACCGCGAGTTAACGGCTATGCTAGTTTCATTTCATTTGAAAAAACATGAAATTAATATAAATAATTTTACAGCGAACGATTTTTTAAGCACTCTACGCAAGCTTCATAACGTCTGAATACTCCCTACAGCCACAGATGACGTTGGAAGAAAATATTAATCGAGGATGATATTTTATTAAATTAAAAATCTCAAAGATATCTCCAAAGCAAATTGTTAAATAAACGTATGGAAGTAATGAAAAGCATTCAAGAATATTCTACATGTATCACTTCCTTCTGTTATTATGATTTCTTCTTTTGAAGAGCAAGAGGCGTTAAAGCAGAGCAGCACATTTGCTTTGAACCATTTTCCAGGCCAACAACTTTGCTTGCGCTTGGAATCCTTCTCTTGACTGAGAATTTCCATTCCATACTGGTGATTTGCTCGCTCTTGGAATCGCTCTCTTGACTGAGAATTTTCCATTTCATATTGGTGATGTGCTCGCTTTGAGGTCATTTCGCAAGTTCCAATGGGCCATCTTTATCTATATTGGAGATTCCGTGCATCTAATATGAATAAGCAAAGTCAATGAAAGTGAACATTTGACTTTGCTCCACGTGCATTGGATGGACGTCCCAAGTTTTAATGGGTAATCCTTATCTAGATTGTAGATTTTGTGTATTCAATGGGGATGAATGGGGATGAAGAAAATTCAATAAAGTCATCTTTCAATAAATTCAATAAAATTTAATAAATTCAATAATTTCTTTAGTTAGAAATTGTCATCTTTTGGGGCATAAAGTAGAGTGATGATTATTACTCTTGTGCATGAAATCAAGTTAGTTTAGGTGTATGAGGATTTGTTACAAATTGAATATTAAAAAATATATAGGCCTAATTATGAAATGGGTTATTTTTATCAATCAATATGTCTTTTGTGTGATTATTTTAAAGTTGTATGAACTATCATCATATGGGTTTCACTTTGTTAACCATTATATTATCGCGTTCATTCATAAAGGGGGTTTTAAAATTGTGAAAAATAGGGTCAATATATCGTAGGCATTGGAGGTAGTGATGTAGGGTATGAGGGAGTTATAGGTATTCGGGGGTATAAAAAGGGGAATTGGTAAAAATAAGGGATATCTAGTAAAAACGAGGTTTTTTTTTATTGAAAATATGTATTGGGAGGGGCATTCAACAAAAGGATTTTGAGAGGTTTTTTTGCTAAGTTATATATTAGAAGTATACTATTCTAAGTTGGATTTTGCTAAGTTATAAAAAAAAAATAAGGAATATCTAGCAAAAACAAGGGTTTTTTTTATTGAAAATATGTATTGGGAGGGGGGTTCAACAAAAAGATTTTGAGAGGTTTTTTTGCTAAGTTATATATTAGAAGTGTACTCTTCTAAGTTGGATTTTGCTAAGTTATATATTAGAAGTATGATCCTTTACTTGGAAATTGTCATCTTTGGGGGCATAAAGTAGAGTGATGATTACTACTCTGGTGCATGAAATCAAGTTAGCTTAGGTGTATGAGGACTTGTTACAAATTGAACACTAAAAAATATATAGGCCTAATTATGAAATGGGTTATTTTTATCAACCAACATATCTTTTGTGTGATTACTTTAAAGTTGTATGCACTATCATCATATGGGTTTCACTTTGTTGACCAATATATTATCACGTTCATTCATAAAGGGGGTTTTAAAATTGTGAAAAATAGGGTCAATATATCGTAGGCATTGGGGGTAGTGATGTAGGGTATGAGGGGGTTATAGGTATTGGGAGGTATAAAAAGGGGAATCTGGTAAAAATAAGGGATATCTAGTAAAAACAAGGGTTTTTTTTTTATTGAAAATATGTATTGGGAGGGGGGTTCAACAAAAGGATTTTGAGAGGTTTTTTTGCTAAGTTATATATTA